>CM053033.1:7369546-7659546 GCA_028564925.1 Lithobates sylvaticus | reverse complement strand
TACATGGAGATCATATCACCCCTTATATATTTATACATGGTGATCATATCCCCCCTTATGTATTTATACATGGGGATCATATCCCCCCCCCCTTATGTATTTATACATGGTGATCATATCCCCCCTTATGTATTTATACATGGAGATCATATCCCCCTTATATATTTATACATGGAGATCATATCCCCCCTTATGTATTTATACATGGGGATCATATCCCCCCCTTATGTATTTATACATGGAGATCATATCCCCCCCTTATGTATTTATACATGGAGATCATATCCCCCCTTATATATTTATACATGGAGATCATATCCCCCCTTATATATTTATACATGGAGATCATATCCCCCCTTATGTATTTATACATGGAGATCATATCCCCCCTTATATATTTATACATGGAGATCATATCCCCCCCCTTATATATTTATACATGGAGATCATATTTACCCTCTACAAATCTGCCCTTCTCAAATACAACTCCTGCCTCCACACTGCTAAACAAACCTATTACAACCCTCTCATCCAAAACTCGTCAACTCTTTTCTACCCTTTATTCCTTACTTCACCCCCCACTGCCCCCACCCACCAACCTGCTTACCGCTCAACAGATTGCCAACCATTTCAAAAGCAAAATTGACACCATTCACAGGGAGATATCCAGCATTCAACTTCCTCCCCTACCCAACACATCGGGTCCAACACCACACTCAATACTCCCCTCTTTCTGCCCAGTTACCACCAATGAAGTTTATAAACTCCTCTCCATGGCCCACCTCACTACCTGTCCCCTGGACCCTGTCCAGGGGCGAAACTAGAAATCACAGGGCCCCATAGCAAAATGTTGTATGGGGCCCCCCCTGCAAACAGTCCCCCCCCCCCACAACAAAAAAATGAACTGTGCAAAACAGATGAGTCTCCCACTCCCTTCCTACCTCCTGTCCGGACTTCAGAGCCTCTTCATGTGCCAAAAACCACGTCCCTTCACAGGCGCGCTCGGGCGTTCTGCCCCGCCCACTCCTGCCTGTCGGGACACGGCCAGACTTGCGAGGCCCAGGAGGATTTACAGTAAACTTACATTCCTCATCCTCACCTGGACAATTTTTTTTTTGTTGGTGGGCGGAGTCTGATTAAAATTAGGGGGTGGACATTTGTTTGTAGGTGTGGCTTAGTGGGGAAAGAAAAATGCGCGCCACGACGAAGTATGGGCTTGGTTAAATCTTACTATTGGGTGTGGCTTAAAGGGGCGTGACTCAAAAGGAATGTGGTTAGAGTCTGAGATGAACGAGGGATGGAGGGAGAAACAAAGAAAGAAAGAGAGAGAGAGAGGAAGGGAAAAAAAAGAGGAATGAAGGGACAGCAGGCCCAGATCCTACACCACAATAGAAATATTCCAGAAAGTTTAACAATCAGCAGATAAAGATATTCCAAACACCTGGTGTTAGCACTTTAATCATCCCGGCACCATGGTTGTTATGGTGTCAGGGTGATTGAAGCGCATTATTTCTATTATTACATTGTAATATAAAATGAAATACTTCAACTTACCATAATGCAGAATCAGTGGGAGCCCCGAGTGTGTCACTTGCCACGTCGCCTGCCACCAGATGCCATCAGGTGTCCCCAGCGGAGTGCTTCCTTACATATCAGGTGTCCCCAGCGGAGTGCTTCCTTACATCTCAGGTGTCCCCAGCAATTGGAGTGCTTCCTTACACAGTGCTTCCTTACTTCTCAGGTGTCACTGTCCCCAGCCAGCAGAGTGCCTCCTTACATCTCAGGTGTCACTGTCCCCAGCGGAGTGCTTCCTTACATCTCAGGTGTCACCAGCGGAGTGCCTCCTTACTTCTCAGGTGTCACTTCCCCAGCCAGCGGAGTGCTTCCTTACTTCTCAGGTGTCACTGTCCCCCAGCCAGCGGAGTGCCTCCTTACATCTCAGGTGTCACTTCCCCAGCCAGCGGAGTGCCTCCTTACATCTCAGGTGTCACTGTCCCCAGCCAGCGGAGTGCTTCCTTACTTCTCAGGTATCACTGACCCCAGCCAGCGGAGTGCCTCCTTACATCTCAGGTGTCACTTCCCCCAGCCAGCGGAGTGCCTCCTTACATCTCAGGTGTCGCCGCTGCCATTACTGAAGGACGAGGGGGGAACAAAATAGAGGCGGAGAAATAGAGGCAGAGAAATTGAGCTACAGCACCGCCCACCCCTTTCCACAGCAGGTCACAGATGACAGACAGACCGGGGCGGGGGTGGGCGGAGCCACAGCTCTATTTCTATTGTAGCCACTCAGCAGGTTCCCTTCTCGTCTCTAACTTTGGTCTTCTGGAAAATGGCGGCCGGCGGAGACAATATCTCCGCCGGCCGCGGACCTCTAGCGGCGGTGGCGGCGGGCAGCGGAAAGGAGAAATTTTAATGGCAACTAGGACAGGGTCTCACTTGGCTGCGGGCCCCATAGCGAACGCGCGTGTCGCTATGGCGGTAGTTCCGCCACTGACCCTGTCCCCTCACAATTACTGCGACCACCTTCCCACTCTATCCTCAACTCCCTAACCCACATCTTCCACCTCTCCCTCTCCACCGGCACCTTTCCTTCCCCGCTCAAACATGCACTGGTTACCCCCATACTCAAAAAGCCCCTCACTAGACCCCACATGTTTGAATAACTTAAGACCCACCCCCCTGCTCCCGTTTGCCTCCAAGCTCATCGAACGCCTTGTCCATGACCGAATGAGCCGCTACCTCACCGACAACAACCTTCTCCACCCCCTACAGTCCGACTTCCGCCCACAACATTCCACTGAAACTGCCCGAAAAATCTCCAATGACCTACTAACTGCTAAAACCAACGACCACTACTCCCTACACCCTACTCCATACTCCATACTCCATACTCGTAGACCTCTCTGCTGCCGTTGACACAGTTAACCACCTGCTCCTCCTCAGCAAATTACACTCCCTTGGCCTCCGTGATTCTGCTTTCTCCTGGTTCTCCTCCTACCTACCTCAGCACACTTTCAGTGTCACTTACGACTCCCTCTCCTCCGCTTCCTCTTTCTGTTGGGGTTACCCCAAGGTTCCGTCTTTGGGCCCCTCCTATTCTCTCTCTATACCTTTTCCCTGGGCCAGTGGATCACCTCCCATGGTTTCCAATACCACCTCTACGCCGACCACACCCAGATCTATAGCTCTCCACCCCTCAACTCACCCCCTCCATCTCCTCAACTCACCCCCTCCATCTCCTCAACTCACCCCCCTCCATCTCCTCAACTCACCCCCTCCATCTCCTCAACTCACCCCCTCAACTCACCCCCTCCATCTCCTCAACTCACTCCCCTCCATCTCCTCAACTCACCCCCCTCCATCTCCTCAACTCACCCCCTCCATCTCCTTAACTCACCCCCAACTCGCCCCCTCCATCTCCTCAACTCGCCCCCTCCATCTCCTCAACTCGTCCCCTCCATCTCCTCAACTCGTCCCCTCCATCTCCTCAACTCATCCCCTCCATCTCCTCAACTCGTCCCCTCCATCTCCTCAACTCACCCCCTCCATCTCCTCAACTCACCCCCTCCATCTCCTCAACTCCCCCCCTCCATCTCCTCACCGATCTCAGACTTACTGAATGACATCTCGGTATGGATGTCACACCACTTCCTCAAACTCAATCTTTCTAATACTGAGCTTGTTATATTTCCTCCTTCCCGCCCCCCCGTGACTTCACAATTAATGTCAACAACACAACCACTGGTCCCTCCACACATGCCAGGGTGCTGGGTGTAATCCTTGACTCTGAACTCTCCTTCAGCCCCCACATCCAATCACTGGCTAAATCCTGCCGCCTTCACCTCCCCAATATCTCCAGAATTTCACCCTTCCTGACTAATGACACCACAAAACAACTCATTCACTCCTTTATTATTTCCCACCTTGACTCCTGCAACTCCCTCCTTAATGGCCGATCGTTACACAGGCTCCTCCCCCCTTCAGTCTATTATGAATGCTGCTGCCAGACTAATACACCTCACTAACCAATCCGTGACTGCCGCCCCTCTCTGCCAATCCCTTCACTGGCTTCCCCTCCCCCACCGTGTAAAATTCAAAATGCCAACCATAACACAGTGGCGAAATTATAGGGGTCGCCGAGATTGCCATGGCGACCGGCCCCTTGCTGCAGGGGGCCCTTGAGGCCCCCCTGTACTCTTTCATAGGAGGGGAGGCTGAGAGGAGCTCCCCGATCGTCAGCCGAACTGTAATTGCACTTTGCAGGGAGCTCCTCACATACCTAAAGTGAAAGCAGTGTGTGCTGTGCTGTGCTCTTTGTCTCCCCCTACAGTGCAGTACCCGGCAGGAAGAAGGTACTGTAAATGTCTGACGTTTTTTTTAATAAGACAATCTACTGTATGTGTGTGCATGCATGTGTGTGTGTGTGGGGGGGGGTGCATGCATGTGTGTGTGTGGGGGGGGGGGTGCATGTGTGTGTGGGGGGGTGCATGCATGTGTGTGGGGGGTGCATGCATGTGTGTGTGGGGGGGGGGGTGCATGCATGTGTGTGTGTGTGTGGGGGGGTGCATGCATATGTGTGTGGGGGGGGGGTGCATGCATGTGTGTGTGGGGGGTGAATGTGTGTGTGGGGGGGTGCATGTGTGTGTGTGGGTGCATGTGTGTGTGTGGGGGGTGCATGCATGTGTGTGTGGGGGGTGCATGTGTGTGTGGGGGGGGGGTGCATGCATGTGTGTGTGGGGTAGGGTGCATGTGTGTGTGTGGGGGGGTGCATGTGTGTGTGTGTGTGTGGGGGGGGCATGGTGTGTGTGTGGGGGTGCATGCATGTGTGTGTGTGGGGGGTGCATGTGTGTGTGGGGGTGCATGCATGTGTGTGTGTGGGGGGGGGTGCATGCATGTGTGTGGGGGGGTGCATGCATGTGTGTGTGCGGGGGGTGCGTGTGTGTGGGGGGGTGCATGCATGTGTGTGTGTGGGGGGTTCATGTGTGTGTGTGTGGGGGGGGGTGCGTGTGTGTGTGTGGGGGGGTGCATGCGTGTGTGTGTGTGTGAGTGGGGGGTGCATGCATGTGTGTGTGTGGGGGTGCATGCATGTGTGTGTGGGGGGTGCATGTGTGTGTGTGTGGGTGTGTGTGCATGTGTGTGTGCGGGGGGGGTGCATGCATGTGTGTGTGTGGGGGGGGTGCATGCATGTGTGTGTGTGCGGGGGGTGCGTATGTGTGGGGGGGTGCATGCATGCGTGTGTGAGGGGTGAATGTGCGTGTGTGGGGGGTTCATGCGTGTGTGTGTGTGAGTGGGGGGTGCATGCATGTGTGTGGGGGGTGCATGCATGTGTGGGGGTGCATACATGTGTGTGTGTGGGGGGTGCATGCATGTGTGTGTGTGGGGGGTGCATGCATGTGTGTGTGTGGGGGGTGCATGTGTGTGTGTGGGTGCATGCATGTGTGTGGAGGTGCATGCACGTGTGTGGGGGTGCATGCATGTGTGTGTGGGGGGGTGCATGCATGTGTGTGTATGGGGGGTGCATGCATGTGTGTGTGTGGGGGGGTGCATGCATGCGTGTGTGGGGGGTGCATGCATGTGTGTGTGTGTGGTGGGGGTGCATGCATGCATGCGTGTGTGTGGGGGGTGCATGCATGTGTGTGGGGGGTGCATGCATGCATGTGTGTGGGGGGGTGCATGCATGTGTGTGTGTGGGGGGGTGCATGTGTGTGTGGGGGTGTGCATGCATGTGTGTGTGTGGGGGGGGTGCATGTGTGTGTGTGTGGGGGGTGCATGCATGTGTGTGTGTGGGGGGGGGTGCATGTGTGTGTGTGTGGGGGTGGTGTGTGCATGGGTGTGTGTGGGGGGGTGCATGCGTGGGTGTGTGGGGGGTGGGGTGTGGTGGGGGGTGGGTGGGTGGGGGGTGCATGCATGTGTGTGTGTGGGGGGGGGGGCATGCATGTGTGTGTGTGGGTGGGGGTGCATGCATGCGTGTGTGTGGGGGGTGCATGCATGTGTGGGGGGTGCATGCATGTGTGTGTGTGTGTGTGGGTGTGGGGGGGGGTGCATGTGTGTGTGGGGGGGGTGCATGCATGTGTGTGTGGGGGTGGGGGGTGCATGCATGTGTGTGTGTGGGGGGGGTGCATGCATGTGTGTGTGTGGGGGGGGGTGCATGCATGTGTGTGGGGGGGGTGCATGCATGTGTGTGTGGGGGGTGCATGCATGTGTGTGTGTGGGGGGGTGCATGCATGTGTGTGTGGGGGGGGGTGCATGCGGGGGGGGTGGGTGCGGGGGGGGGTTGGGGGGGGGTGTGTGGGTGTGTGAGGGGGGGGGGGTGCAGGTGGGTTATTTGGGGGGGGGGGTGGGCTGGGGGGGGGCTTTGGGGGGGTGGGGGGTGGGGTTTGCATGGGTGCGGGGTTTTTGTTTGGGGCATGTGGGTGTGCAGTTTTTTGCTTGGGGGGGTTTGGTAGGGGTTTTTGGGTGGCGGGGGGTGGGTGGTTGGGGTGGGGGGGGGGGGGGTGCTTTTGGGGGGGGGGGGGGTGGGGGGGGTTGCTTATATTTTTGGGGGGGTGTGGGGGTGGGGGGGGGTGCATGTGCGGGGGTGCTGGGGGGGGGTGCAGGCTTTTGGGCATTGCGGGGGGTGTGTGGGGCTTGGGGTGGGATTTGGGGGTGTTGGGGTGGGGTTTTTGGGGGCATGGTGGGTGCATTTGGGGGGGAGGCTTTTTTGGGGGGGGAGGAGGGGGGGGGGGGGGGGTGTGTGTGGGGGGGTGCATGGTGCATGTGGTGCATTGCATGCATGTGTGTGTGTGGGGGGGGTGCATGCTGGGGGGGGGGGGGGGGGTGGGTGCGGGGGGGGGGGGGGTGGGGGGTGGGGGGGGGGGGGGGGGGGCGGTGGCGTGGGGGGGGGGGGGGGGGGGGGGGGGGGGGGGGGGGGGGGGGTGGGGGGGGTGTGTGGGGGGGGGGGTGGGGGGGGGTGGGGGGCGGGGGGGGGGGGGGGGGGGTGCATGCATGCATGTGTGTGTGGGGGTGCATGTGGGTGTGGGGGGGTGCATGCATGTGTGCATATTTTGCTGTGGTTTTTTTTGTTGTTTGTTTTGTTTTTGGGGGGGGGGCTGGGTGGGGGGGGGTTTGGGGGGGGGGGGTAGGGCATTGGGAGGCACTTTGGGGTGCATGGTGGGGGGGGGGGGAGCGGGGGTGGTGGGGTGATTTGTTGTTGTTTGTTTTTGTTTTTTTTTGTTTGTGTTTGTTTTTTGTTGGGGGGGGGGGGCGGTTGGGGTGGGGGCGGGGGGGCATGGGTGGGGGGGGGGGGGGGATTTTGGGTGTTTGGGGGCATTTTTGGGGGGTGTTTTGGGGTTTGGGTGTGGGTGGGGGGGGTGCATGCATAGGGGGGGGGGGGGGGGGGGGGGGGGGTGTGGGGTGTGGTGGGGGTTTTTTGGGTGCATGGGGGTGTGGGGGGGTGTGGGGGGGGTTTTTTTTTTTGGAGGGGGGGGGTGCGGGGGGGGGGGGTGCATTTTTGGGGGGGGGGTGGGGGTGGCGGGGGGTTGGGTTATTTGGGTTTTTGGGCATTTGTTTGGGGGGGGATTTGGGGCTAATTTTTGGGGTGGGTTGTGTTTTTGGGGGGGGGGGGGGGGGGGGTGGGGGGGTGGGGGGGGGGGGGGTGGGGGGGGTGCATGGGGGGGGGGGGGGTGGTGGGGGCTGGGGTTTATTTGGGGGGGTGCGGGGGTGGTGCTTGGGGTGGTTGCTTTTTTTGGTGGGGGTTTTTTGCATGGCTTTTTTCTGGGGGGGGGGTGGGGGTGGGGGGGGGGGGGCATGTGGGGGGGTGAGGGGGGGGGGGGGGTTTTTCTTTTTTGGTGTGGGTGTTGTTATGTTTTTGCATTTGGGGTGGTGGGGGGGGGGGGGGGGGAGAGGGGTGGGGGGGTTGGGGGGGTGTGGGGGGGTTTGTGGCTTTGCATAGGGGGGGGAGGGGGGGGGGGTGCTATGGTCAGGGGGGGGGGGGGGGTGGGTGGTGGGGGGGTGCATGCATGTTTGTGGTGGGTGTGTGTGTGGGGGGGGGTGCATGCATGTGTGTGGGGGGGGGGCGAATTGCTGTGTGTGGTGGTGGGGGGGGGGGGGGTCGTGGGGGTGCATGCTGTGTTTTGTGCATGTGTGGGGGGGGGTGTGCATTGTGTGTGGGGGGGGGTGGGGGGGGGGTGCATGCATGTTGTGTGTGTGGGGGGGTTTTGGGGGGGGGTGCATGGGTGCATGTGTGGGGGGGGGTGCATGCATGGTGTGTTGTGTGTGGGGGGGGGTGCATGTGGGTTGTGGGGGGGTGCATGCATGTGTGTGTGGGGGGGGGGGTGCATGCATGTGGTGTGGGGGGGGGTGCATGGTGGGGGTGTGGGGGGTGCATGTGTTGGTGGGTGCATGTTTTTGTTTGGGTTTGTGTTTGGGGGGTTGCATGTGTTGCTTGTGGGGGTGCATGTGTGTGTGGGGGGTGCATGGGTGCATGGTGGTGTGGGGGTTGGGTGCATGCTATGTTGTGTGGGGTGGTGCTTGTGTGTTATGTGTGTGTGGGGGGGGGGTGCATGGGTGTATTTTGGGGGGGGATGTGTGTGTGTGGGGTGCATGCATGTGTGTTGGGGGGGTGGGTTGTGTGGTGTGGGTGTGCATGCCTTTGTGTGTGGGGGGGCATGCATGCATGTGTGTGTGGGGGGGTGCATGCATGTGGGTTTGTGTGTGGGGGGTGCATGCATTGTGTGTGTGGGGGGGGGGGTGGGTGGGGGGTGTGTGGGGGGTGCATGCATGCATACTTTTTTTGATTGTGTGTTGGGGGGGTGCATGCTTGTGTGTGCATGGGGTGGGGTGGTGTGCATGCATCGTAGTGTGTGCATGTGTGGGGTGGTATTTGGGGGGGCATGTGTGTGGGGGTGTGTGTTTTTTTTTTGTGTGGGGGGTGCATGCATGTGTGTGTGTGGGGTAGTGCATGTGTTGTGTGGGGGGTGGGGGGCAGGGGTGGGGGGGGTGCATGCATGTGTGTGTGAACTTGTGTTGTTGGGGTGCATGCATGTGTGTGTGGGTGCATGCATGTGTGTGTGTGGGGGGTGGGGGGGTTTTGCTATGCATGCATGTAGTGTGTGGGGGGTGCATGTGTGTGTTGGGGGGGGCATGCATGTGTGTGTGGGAGTGGGGGGGTGCATGCATGCATGTGTGTGGGGGGTGGGGGTGCATGCATGTGTGTGTGAGGGGGGCTGCATGCATGTGTGTGTGGGGGGTGCATGCATGTGTGTGTGTGGGGGGTGCATGCATGTGGGTGTGGGGGGTGCATGCATGCATGTGTGTGGGGGGTGCATGCATGTGTGTGTGTGTGGGGGTGCATGCATGTGTGTGTGGGGGGGTGCATGCATGTGTGTGTGGGGGGTGCATGCATGTGTGTGTGTGTGGGGGGGGATGCATGTGTGTGTGTGTGGGGGTGCATGCATGCATGTGTGTGGGGGGTGCATGCATGTGTGGTGGGGGGTGCATGCATGTGTGTGTGTGCGGGGTGCATGCATGTGTGTGTGTGGGGGTGCATGCATGTGTGGGGGGGGTGCATGCATGTGTGTGTGGGGGGGTGCATGCATGTGTGTGTGTGGGGGGTGCATGTGTGTGTGTGTGGGGGTGTGCATGCGTGTGTGTGTGTGGGTGTGTGGGGGTGTGCATGCATGTGTGTTGTGGGGGGGTGCATGCATGTGTGTGGGGGGGTGCATGCATGTGTGTGTGTGGCGGGGTGCATGCATGTGTGTGTGGGGGGGTGCATGCATGTGTGTGTGGGGGGGGTGCATGCATGTGTGTGTGGGGGGGGTGCATGCATGTGTGCATGTGTGTGGGGGGGGGTGCATGCATGTGTGTGTGGGGGGGTGTGCATGCGTGTGTGTGTGGGGGTGTGTGCATGCATGTGTGTGTGGGGGGTGCATGCATGTGTGTGTGTGTGTGGGGGGGGGTGCATGCATGTGTGTGTGTGGGGGTGCATGCATGTGTGTGGGGGGGTGCATGCATGTGTGAGGGGGGTGCATGTGTGTGTGTGTGGGGGGTGTGCATGCGTGTGTGTGTGTGTGTGTGCATGCATGTGTGTGTGTGGGGGTGCATGCATGTGTGTGTGTGTGGGGGGGTGCATGCATGTGTGTGGCGGGGTGCATGCATGTGTGTGTGTGTGGGGGTGTGCATGCATGTGTGTGTGTGGGGGGGGTGCATGCATGTGTGTGTGGGGGGGTGCATGCATGCGTGTGTGGGGGGGTGCATGCATGTGTGAGGGGGGGTGCATGTGTGTGTGGGGATGTGCATGCATGTGTGTGTGGGGGGGTGCATACATGTGTGTGTGGGGGTGCATGCATGTGTGTGGGTGGGGTGCATGCATGTGTGTGGGAGGGGTGCATGCATGTGTATGTGTGGGGGGTGCATGTGTGCATGCATGCATGTGGGGGGGGGTGCATGCATGTGTGGGGGGTGCATGTGTGTGTGTGCATGCATGTGTGTGAGGGGGGGGGGTGTGCATGCATGTGTGTGTGTGGGGGGTGCATGCATGTGTGTGTGGGGGTGTGAGTGGGCGGTGGGGATTCACAGTGGCAGCATTTGGCACACCGGCAGCATTTAATGGGCACACCGGCAGCATTTGGTGGGCACAATGGTGGCATTTGATGGCACAGTGGCAGCATTTGGTGGGCACAATGGTGGCATTTGATGGCACAGTGGCAGCATTTGGTGGGCACAATGGTGGCATTTGATGGCACAGTGGCAGCATTTGATGGTACAGTGGCGACATTTGATGGTACAGTGGCTGCAATTGATGTTTTTATTTCTGAATTTTTCAGTTTGCTTGCGCCCCCCTAAAAATTTTGAGCACCAGCTGTCACTGGTTTATATGTGCATTTATATATATATATATATATATATATATATATATATATATATATATATATATATATATATATATATATATATATAGTGTGTGTGTTTTTATATAAAAATGAAAAAATCGGTTCCTTTATATGCAGCCACCCACTTGTGACTGGGCCCTGGTGTTCCAACATCGGGCTCGGAGTAAAGAGCTTTGTCTGGAGGTTGGGGGGGGGGGGGGGCGTCCTCCATGGTTTCTTGCATCGGGCCCTGAGGGTTCTAGTTACGCCACTGCCATAACATACAAAGCCATCAACAACATCACCCCAATCTACATCACCAACCCTGATCTGCAGATATTGCCCAAATCGTCCCCTCCGCTCCTCCCAGGACCTCCTGCTCTCTAGCTCCCTTGTTACCTTCTCCCATGCTCACCTTCAGGACTTATCCAGAGCCTCTCCCATCCTCTGGAACTCCCTGCCCCGGTATGTCCGATCAGCCTCTACCCTGTCCACCTTTAAGAGATCCCTGAAAACTCATTTATTTAGGGAAGCCAATCCCACACCCACCTAACAACAATTGTACCCAAACCACGCCCATCAAATCATCCACCCCACCTTTTGTACCACCTCCCCCTCCCTTTAGAATGTAAGCTCTACGAGCCGCGCCCTCCTGTATTGAACTGTAATTGTGTTTTCCCCCTATACATTGTAAAGCGCTGCGTAAACTGTTGGCGCTATATAAATCGTGTATAATAATAATATCCCCCCTTATGTATTTATACATGGAGATCATACCCCCCTTATGCATTATACATGGAGATCATATCCCCCCCTTATATATTTATACATGGAGATCATATCCCCCCTTATGTATTTATACATGGAGATCATATCCCCCCTTATGTATTTATACATGGAGATCATATCCCCCCTTATGTATTTATACATCGAGATCATATCCCCCTTATGTATTTATACATGGAGATCATACCCCCCCCTTATGTATTTATACATGGAGATCATATCCCCCTCTTATGTATTTATACATGGAGATCATAATCCCCCCTTATGTATTTATACATGGAGATCATATCCCCCCTTATGTATTTATACATGGAGATCATATCCCCCCTTATGTATTTATACATGGAGATCATATCCCCCCTTATGTATTTATACATGGAGATCATATCCCCCCTTAAGTATTTATACATGGAGATCATACCCCCCCTTATGTATTTATACATGGAGATCATATCCCCCCTTATGCATTATACATGGAGATCATATCCCCCCTTATGTATTTATACATGGAGATCATATCCCCCTTATGTATTTATACATGGAGATCATATCCCCCTTATATATTTATACATGGAGATCATATCCCCCCCTTATGCATTATACATGGAGATCATATCCCCCTTATGTATTTATACATGGAGATCATATCCCCCCTTATGTATTTATACATGGAAATCATATCCCCCCTTATGTATTTATACATGGAGATCATACCCCCCCTTATGTATTTATACATGGAGATCACATCCCCCCTTATGTATTTATACATGGAGATCATATCCCCCCTTCTGTATTTATACATGGAGATCATACCCCCCTTATGTATTTATACATGGAGATCATACCCCCCCTTAAATATTTATACATGGAGATCATATCCCCCCTTATTCATTATACATGGAGATCATATCCCCCCTTATGTATTTATACCTGGAGATCATATCCCCCCTTATGTATTTATACCTGGAGATCATATCCCCCCCTTATGTATTTATACCTGGAGATCATATCCCCCCTTATGTATTTATACATGGAGATCATATCCCCCCTTATGTATTTATACATGGAGATCATATCCCCCCCTTATGTATTTATACATGGAGATCATATCCCCCCTTATGTATTTATACCTGGAGATCATATCCCCCCCCTTATGTATTTATACATGGAGATCATATCCCCCCTTAAGTATTATACATGGAGATCATATCACCCCTTAAGTATTATACATGGAGATCATACCCCCCCCTTATGTATTTATACATGGAGATCATATCCCCCCTTATGCATTATACATGGAGATCATATCCCCCCTTATGCATTTATACATGGAGATCATATCCCCCCTTATGTATTTATACCTGGAGATCATACCCCCCCCCTTATGTATTTATACATGGAGATCATATCCCCCCTTATGTATTTATACATTGGGATACACCACCAACAACACTGAGCCTCGGGGGTAATAACATGAACAGGTTTCCTATCTTTGTAACATTGAGAAAGTCGTTCGTTATCTGATGGTGATAAGAAATCGGTTATAAGAATCTTTTTCTGCAAAAAAAAAAAAAAAAAAAAAAAAAGAAGAAGAAGGTCGATCGTCTCTGACGGCGTTTTCTGCCACAATTTATTTTTCCCATACCCATTTTCTATGACACACCGCCGGGGATCCCCCCCACAAATAAATGCGTCACAGACAAACGTTCACCTTCAAGCAAATGGGAAATGTTACTATAATGAGAGTCCCGACCAATCAGTGGACAGCGCAGAGATTTCAACACTTTGTAGCAGATTTCTACTTTTTGTAGCTATAGAAAGAAATAGCGTTTTTTTTTTTTTTTTTTTTTTTTTTTATTCTGCATATGTTGTTGTCAAACACAAAAAAAAGCAGTACTGCAATAGTCCACTAGCTCCCCCCTTTCTCTTGGCGTTCTGGATTGGGAACCAGATCACCAAAAAATCTTTCCACTTGAAAATTTGGATGATGGTACGGTATCTATAATACCCCTTTATATATTTCGTGGATTGGCCTCACATTTTTCTACTCACAAAAGTAGATGAAAATCACGCTTAAGTCTTTGACTTGTGACAGTCTGTTCACTGCTAGTAGTCTCCAGATCCTACGAAGAGGACGTAAAAAACGCTGCTGTCTGACGCGTTTCGAAGGTTACACCTTCTTCCACAGAGTCCTGACCTCAAACTGATAAAACACCTTTGGGATGAGACCGTGAGCCAGGCTTTCTCGTCCAACATCAGTTGCCTGACCTCACAAATGCGCTTCTGGAAGAACGGTCAAACATTCCCATAGACACACTCCTAAACCTTGTGGACGGCCTTCCCAGAAGAGATGAAGCTGTTATAGCTGCAAAGGTGCGGGGCCAACTCAATATTGAACCCTACGGACTTAGACTGGAAATGTCATTAAAGTCCATGTGTGTGTAAAGGCAGGTGTCCCAATACTTTTGGTAATATAGTGTACACAACCTTGGGTTTGCAAAACAGTTATTACATGATAAAGGATTCCCAGAGCACTACTTGTGGTATTATAGTGTATCCCCATCTTATAATGCATGGGCAGCATTTGAAAGCATTATCTTGCATTTGACGTGCGCTGAACGCCGTCCGGCATAAAGATCCCTGTAAACTCTTCTGTATTGGAAGTGGTTTCACGAGTCGGTAACTGCAGCCTCGTTGGCGCCAATACGGGAAAAGGATCTCTTGAACAGCTTATCCTGAGAACGCTTGTGTCCCTTCCAACAACCACATGCAATAATTCCGATGCCCAATGACCAGTACTCGACTCCGCGGGGGCGGGCCTGAAGTGTCACCACCCCTTCTTTATTATAATAAGACCTTTACACCCCGCATCCCATGACCGAGCTCCACTTCTCCCCCTCAGCCACTAGATGGTGCTGTGCCCTTAGCAAATATACCGTCACAAGCACAACTAGAGGACAACCTGGTGATAGAGATGCTGGGGATAGAAGAATTCACATAAATGACCCTCCTTGCTTTCTTGGAGGGACTGGACTGATTGATACACCAGCATTAAATAACGAGGTTATAGGGATTGCCAGAAAAATAAAATATTTATTTACCAGCATGGTCATGTGATGTGTACTGCACTGTTAGGTGAGTCGTTTGTTAAAAACATACTTTGTGTATTTATTTCAGATCTGCACAGTAATCCACCTCCTGCACCTCGACTCTGTGATATAACTACGGGAGGGGGCGGAGAGACAAGACCGGGAGGGGGCGGAGAGACAAGACCGGGAGGGGGCGGAGAGACAAGACCGGGAGGGGGCGGAGAGACAAGACCGGGAGGGGGCGGAGAGACAAGACCAGGAGGGGGCGGAGAGACAAGACCAGGAGGGGGCAGAGAGAGGGGCAGAGAGACAAGACCATGAGGGGGCAGAGAGACAAGACCATGAGGGGGCAGAGAGACAAGACCATGAGGGGGCAGAGAGACAAGACCATGAGGGGGCAGAGAGACAAGACCAGGAGGGGGCAAAGAGACAAGACCAGGAGGGGGCAGAGAGACAAGACCAGGAGGGGGCAGAGAGACAAGACCAGGAGGGGGCAGAGAGACAAGACCAGGAGGGGGCAGAGAGACAAGACCAGGAGGGGGCAGAGAGACAAGACCAGGAGGGGGCAGAGAGACAAGACCAGGAGGGGGCAGAGAGACAAGACCAGGAGGGGGCAGAGAGACAAGACCAGGAGGGGGCAGAGAGACAAGACCAGGAGGGGGCAGAGAGACAAGACCAGGAGGGGGCAGAGAGACAAGACCAGGAGGGGGCAGAGAGACAAGACCATGAGGGGGGCGGAGACAAGACCATGAGGGGGCGGAGACAAGACCATGAGGGGAGCGGAGACAAGACCAGGAGGGAGCGGAGACAAGACCAGGAGGGGGGCGGAGACAAGACCAGGAGGGGGCGGAGACAAGACCAGGAGGGGGCGGAGACAAGACCAGGAGGGAGCGGAGACAAGACCAGGAGGGAGCGGAGACAAGACTAGGAGGGGGCGGAGACAAGACCAGTCACCCTGCACAAGGAGTAGGGCTGGGGAAAAAATCGATTTGAATCTTGAATCGAGTTGAGAGGTCAAAGCGATTCAAATTTTCAGCAAATCTAGTTTTTTAGATTTTTGTATCACCGCGCCGATCTTGAGCTGTGGGCAGGAGCTTTTAGGCGAGGCCGGAGGTCGGACGCCGTGGACTAGGCCTAAAAACTCCTGCCTGCAGCACCTCAAGTTTCGGCGCAATGTCCATCAAAAAAAAAAAAAAACTCGTATTCGAATCGTGAATCGAGTTTTGTTTTTTTTTTTAAGAAAATCGCCCCCCCAGCTCTAACAAAGAGAGGGAGCAGAACTGTGGGAGGGATCCAGCAGGCTCCACCCACCACAGAAAACAATAGGAGGGGCGGAGACAAGACCAGGAGGGGGGCGGAGAGGGAGTAGCGGTGCCTGGTCTGGTCTCCGCCCTCCTCCTGTAGTGGGTGGAGCCTGCTGGGTCCATCCTTCTACTCTGCAGGGATAATGTACAGCACAGTGATGATGTCATCGCTACTTTCGCAAGGAAATAAAAAAAAAATGAAAATTGAATTTAAAAATGTATTTAAAATTAATTTTTTAATTTTAAAATTATTATTTTTTTAAATATAACCAGTTTCACCTCCAATCAGTTTGAGGTCCCCTCCCCCCCCTGCCCAATTTTCACAGACATCAGCAGTATTATTTCAGCATGTTTATTATTATATTGTTATAACTGTATTAAAAAAAAAGAAGCTCATTTTAAAAAGTAAAACGTCATTCCATGGTGGACACATGGGAGTTAGAAACAAACCGGCACACAAAAAAACTCGTCATTCATCCAATAGACATGAAAACCTTCACCTCTTCTACTTTTACGGGTGTATTTATATATAGAAAAAAAAAAATTTAAAACTCCAAAAAAAAAAAAAAAAAACAGAGCTATTTGCCCTGTGGGACTGCGTGTATGAACGAATGATATTGGGCAATTCTCTCTCCAGATCGAATGTTCTTCATTCACACACAATAAAGAGAATCAGGAAAATAGCTGATGATCACAGTACATAAGTAGTGGTATAGTCACTAGATGGCGCCGATGTTCATTTTAAATATTTGCATTATGGCCACTAGATGGAGCTGATGATCAGTATTTATTTTCTATGATCTAATGCCCATAAAGCTTTTATTTACAATGAACATCAGCGCCACCAAGTGGCCACAACGCTACCCATTTCCTATGCTCATCAGTTCCATCTAGTGGCCATTATGCTACTTCTGTTCTATGACCAATTAGCTTTATCTAATGGCAATAATGCAATATATTTACGAGGAACATCAGCGCCATCTAGTGGCCATAATAATATAATTATTAGCATTATGGCCACTAGATGGCACCGATGTTCATTGTAATTATTGGCATTATGGCCACTAGATGGCGCCGATGTTCACTGTAATTATTGGCATTATGGCCACTAGATGGCGCCGATGTTCATTGTAATAATTAGCATTATGGCCACTAGATGGCGCCGATGTTTACTGTAATTATTGGCATTATGGCCACTAGATGGCGCAGATGTTCACTGTAATTATTGGCATTATGGCCACTAGATGGCGCAGATGTTCACTGTAATTATTAGCATTATGGCCACTAGATGGCGCAGATGTTCACTGTAATTATTGGCATTATGGCCACTAGATGGCGCCGATGTTCACTGTAATTATTGGCATTATGGCCACTAGATGGCGCCGATGTTCACTGTAATTATTGGCATTATGGCCACTAGATGGCGCCGATGTTCCATCTAGTGGCCATTATGCTACTTCTGTTCTATGACCAATTAGCTTTATCTAGTGGCAATAATGCACTAGATGGTCAGCGCCATCTAGTGGCCATAATAATGTAATTATTGGCATTATGGCCACTAGATGGCGCCGATGTTCACTGTAATTATTGGCATTATGGCCACTAGATGGCGCCGATGTTCACTGTAATTATTGGCATTATGGCCACTAGATGGCGCCGATGTTCACTGCAATTATTGGCATTATGGCCACTAGATGGCGCCGATGTTCACTGTAATTATTGGCATTATGGCCACTAGATGGCGCCGATGTTCACTGTAATTATTAGCATTATGGCCACTAGATGGCGCCGATGTTCACTATAATTATTAGCATTATAGCCACTAGATGGCGCAGATGTTCACTGTAATTATTAGCATTATGGTCACTAGATGGTGCCGATGTTTACTGTAATTATTAGCATTATGGCCACTAGATGGTGCCGATGTTCACTGTAATTATTAGCATTATGGCCGCTAGATGGCGCAGATGTTCACTGTAATTATTAGCATTAAGGTCACTAGATGGCGCCGATGTTCATTGTAATTATTAGCATTATGGCCACTAGATGGAGCCGATGAGCGTAGCAAATAAGTATTTATTTTCTATGATCCAATGCCCGTAATGCTTTTATTTACAATGAACATCAGCGCCACCAAGTGGCCAAAACGCTACCTATTTCCTATGCTCATCAGTTCCATCTAGTGGCCATTATGCTACTTCTGTTCTATGACCAATTAGCTTTATCTAGTGGCAATAATGCAATTTATTTACAGGGAACATCAGCGCCATCTAGTGGCCATAATAATGTAATTATTAGCATTATGGCCACTAGATGGTGCCAATGTTCACTGTAATTATTGGCATTATGGCCACTAGATGGCGCCGATGTTCACTGTAATTATTAGCATTATGGCCACTAGATGGCGCCGATGTTCACTGTAATTATTAGTATTATGGCCACTAGATGGCGCCGATGTTCACTGTAATTATTAGTATTATGGCAATTTATTTACAAGGAACATCAGCGCCATCTATTGGCCATAATAATGTAATTATTAGCATTATGGCCACTAGATGGCGCTGATTTCCATTGTAATTAATAGTGGCCATAACACTATTTAATTTCAATGATCATAAATTTGAGTCAGAAACATTCGTCCTGGACAGAAAATAGCCTAATGTTTTTTTTTTTTTTCCCATTTCCACAGAACAAATGTATTTGCAGTTTCACAAGGTTATTTTTTAGTTTTAATATAAATGACACCCCCATAAGGCTTATTCACACCAGGGGGGGCTGCCCAACGCTGTCCCGATGCAAGAACAAGGCGCCCTGTTCTATGGTTTCAGTTCCCACGCTGCGTCGGTGTGCGTTTTAATTTTTTTAAAAAGTGTAGGACGTGTTGCGTTTTTTTTTTTTTTTTTTTTTGTGCAGCGCTGTACTGCATCGCAACATGAGGGATACATACAAGTTGTAAAAAAAAAAAAAAAAAGGAAGAAAAGAGCAGCACTCCAATTGGTTTAGCATTGTAAGGCGGTCACACCAGCGCCCGCCCGCTCTGCGCACATCACCGCGCGGCGTGTGAATGAGCCCTCGGGGAACACATGTTACTGTATTATGTGTGACACACAGACACCGTCCACTGTGGGGCGCAACGCTCCCTATGCCGCCCACTTCCTCTTCCTCCCGGGGAGGGCGGCTGCACATGGGTGGGGGGGGGGCAAAGGCATGTCGTTGGCATGTAGCTTGTGTGAGACGTTGGGGGGGTGGTGGGGGGCGCCTCCTGCTGGTCGGGCACGGAGTTAAATATTATCGGGGGACTCTGCAAAAAAAGAATAGGTAGAGGTTAGATGGTCAGCCTGCAAACAATCCATTTAATGCTGAAGTTTAATCTGCTTATATTTCGGTCTTCCCTGGTCCCTCCCCTCCCCCAATGACTTTTTTTTTTAATAAAACCGGTTTATATTACAAAAAAAAAAAAAGACGAAGTGCTTCTGAACACGCGTGTGCATTATAAATAAGCAAAAAAAAAAAAAGAATAATGTGTTCTTGGACAGAAAGGGGGTTAAAAAATAATTCCAGAACGCATGTATAGCTGTCGTCCCAACCCCCAACCTTCCCACTGCTGAGGGGGGGGGGGGGGTTAAAAAAAAAAAAAAATAATAAAATAAATAAAAAAAAAAAAAAAAAAAAAACCCTCCCCCCTCCTATGTAAAATGTATTGCTCTGGAATTCACACGGTGCCAACAGTCCCATCATGTGTGTGTTTGGTCCCCCTCCTGCTCTGACCCCCAATTCCAAAGAAGTCCGAGTCATAGGGGGGAGGATAACCTGGAATGTGGCACGACTTCCTTCCATAGGAGATGGTAATCTTCAACTTAGCCACCAGATGGCGCTAAGCATATATAAAGTATGTGAATATTTAATTCCGCCACTAGATGGTGCTAAGTTTATAGTAAGTATGTAAATCTCCATTTCGGCCACAAGAGCCACGAGTGCATAGAAAAAAAAATCTATGATCTTCAGCACCCCATAAAAAAAAATAAATTATATATATATATATATATATATATATATATATATATATATTATCAATATATATATATATATATATATATATATATATATATTATATATATATATATATATATATATATATATATATATATATATATATATATATATATATATATATATATATATATATGTTTTTATATATATATACATATTTTTTTTTTCTTTTTTTTTTTGTGGGGTGCTGAAGATCATAGATTTTTAGCTATATATATATATATATATATATATATATACACACACACACATATATAATATATATATATATACACACGCATACAAATATTTGTGCCAGAATTCACATAACATCCTTAACCTGACGCCGACTGCAGTCTACACTAGTTAGTTTAATGCAGAAAAACACAACAGAATACCCAATTTTTTGGTAAAATATGAAAGATGAGGTTACGCCGAGTAAATCGATACCCAACATGTCACACTATAAAATTGCGCACGCTCATGGAACGGCGACAAACTACGGTACTTGCTCGGGTACAAACTACGGAATTATTGCTCTCGCTCAGAGGTTCGTGGCGATACCTCACGTGTGGCGTAATCGCCGTTTACATATGCATTCATATTTGCGCACAAGCAAGTTGGGGTGTGGGGGGTGCTTTAAAACTATTATTATTTTATTTTTATATGGTCTTATTTTTTATTTTTTTATTATTAGTCCCTTTAATTTTTAAGTTTATTTCAAAATATTTTTTTTTATTATTTTATTTACAATTGTTTTATTTTTATACTGTCTTTTTTTATTTATTTTTTTTATTACTCTGTCCCTTTCATTTTGTGTTTTCCTTTAACTTTATTTCAAAAAAATTTTTATTCTTTATTTATTTTTTTTACAATTGTTTTATTTTTATACTGTCTTGTTTTATTACTCTGTCCCTTTAATTTTTGCTTAAGTTTATTTCAAATTATTTTTATAAATTTTTTTTTTTTTTTTTTACAATGTTTTATTTTTTAAAGCCGAGATCAGGCGCTTTCCACAGGCCGGTAACGGTTACAATCGGTCCAAAAACAGGAAGTGATGAAATACTCGTTGCTTCCGGTTTCCTACCATAGAGATGAATCGGAAGTTCTGGTTCTCGCCCATCTCTATGGTAATCTGGCAGAACTGGCGGCTTCAATCCTGGGCTCTCTGGTGGGATGGGAGGGACCAGGAAAGCAGCGTGAGGGGGAGGGGCATTACCGTAGCCAAAACGCAAACCCATTCAAGTGAAGGATTGGCTCGTGGTTTTGCGGCGAGGCATTTAGATATAAAAATTACCATTTTAAGCAGAGGCCCTAGAGAATAAAATGGCGGTTGTAGGGATTTTTTTTTATTAGGCGGTATTAGCGCAGCAGGTTTTCAAACGCGATTTAAAAAAAAAAAAAAACAACTTTCAAAATGTATTTTATTACACAAAAACACAATAACCTATAATACCGGCCCTTGCCGGCACTCCGCTTACCAGTGGCAGCCGGTGCGTGTGTCCTCCTCAGTTTAGGGAACGTGAGGAAAGCATCATAAGCGAACAGGATACCAGTCATCAGCCCGATCACCTGAGAGCGACAAGAGGAGCGGTTAGTGTTCACATCCAGCATACGCTTTATCGGTGCACAGCACTGAGATCCCGGCTCTATTCCCTCTAGTGGTTGTCCTTTAATAAATGCCCCTCCCCCCCCATATTTTATGCACGTCAGAGCAATCTTTGCTCCAACACGGTCCTATCTGGTTCCTATACATACTGTCAATGCGTACCACTCCACAAACACCTTTTCTCAATGGAGGTAGGGAGGTGCCCCCTGGTTTTCTCAGGGGTGCCGCCATTTAATAGCACCCCTGGAAAAACCCAGGGGGCACCTCCCTACCTCCGTTGAGAAAAAAGTTGCTTGTGGAGTGGTTCTGCAAAATACCTTATTTTGGCCACTAGACGGAGCTGTGTGACACTTAGGGAAGAGTGGCTCTGGAAAATACCTACATTTTGGCCCCTAGATGGAGCTGAGGGTCATATTTATATACTATGATCATCAGCTCCATCTAGTGGCCATAATTCTACTAATGTACTATGATCATCAGCTCCATCTAGTGGCCATTATGCTACTTATGTACTATAATCATCAGCGCCATCTAGTGGCCATAATTCTACTTATGTACTATAATCATCAGCTCCATCTAGTGGCCATAATTCTACTTATGTACTATGATCATCAGCTCCATCTAGTGGCCATTACGCTACTTATGTACTATAATCATCAGCGCCATCTACTGGCCATAATTCTACTTATGTACTATAATCATCAGCTCCATCTAGTGGACATAATTCTACTTATGTACTATAATCATCAGCGCCATCTAGTGGCCATAATTCTACTTATGCACTATGATCATCAGCTCCATCTAGTGGCCATAATTCTACTTATGCACTATGATCATCAGCTCCATCTAGTGGCCATAATTCTACTTATGTACTATAATCATCAGCTCCATCTAGTGGCCATAATTCTACTTATGTACTATAATCATCAGCGCCATCTAGTGGCCATAATTCTACTTATGTACTATAATCATCAGCTCCATCTAGTGGCCATAATTCTACTTATGTACTATAATCATCAGCTCCATCTAGTGGACATAATTCTACTTATGTACTATAATCATCAGCGCCATCTAGTGGCCATAATTCTACTTATGCACTATGATCATCAGCTCCATCTAGTGGCCATAATTCTACCTTCATGACGCGCTGAATAACATTAAACTTGTAGAGGACATGGAACATTGCATTTTGGCCTATAACAAGCGTACGGCACAATTATTTCACAGAACGAACTTACTGGACAAACAGATATGCAAAATTTTGATAAATAGATCCCTTAGTGTTAAGGGGGGGGGGGGGTTTGGAAACGGGTATTAGTCTAAAATAATAATGCCGGCATCACCAAACCGCACCCCAATAAGATGACCACCGCAATTCCCTTTCACCCCCCTGGTAGTCTGCTACTCACCGATCCGGCTATCCCAGCCGCGTCACCGCGGCGGATTAGACATACTATGGAGAGGATGATGAAGAGACCACCGCCAACAGCTGCACGAATGAAATCCTAAACCCAAAAAGAGAACGAAAACTTGTGATTCCAAAAAAGAACAAATACAGGATTATTACTTAAAGTGAACTTGCTGGCTAATTTTCTGCCCCAGGTTAATGCCCCCCCCCCCCCGGTAATGAAGCCAGGATTGGAAAAAATGAAGGTTTGCTTTGTTGCGCTGATCAATGTTCTCCTTGCTGGAGAGAAAGCTGTACCTGAGGATTTGCAGTGCAAGGATTCCCCTGCTTCTGCTTCATTCATTCTGTGGGTCTTTGCTTCCCATCTCCCACCCCTATCACCACCCTATCAAATCACCAGGGGGGAGCAGTTCTGACATAAGGAAGCAAAACCCTGCTCTTCTACCAAGGTGGCCACCTCCACGCAGAGATCCAGTGCAGAACAAGGCTCTGTAGGTCAAGTAACAGGGAAAAGATCAGTTGCAGGGAAACCACAAGCAGTACTGGTGGCAACATCCTACTACTGTGCTGCTCACTGTTCTCCTTGCTGGAGAGGAATGCTGTACCTGGGGAACTGCAGTGCAAGAAACTCCCTGCTTCTGCACATTTATTCTATGGATCTGCAATTCCTCCACCTCTAGCATTACCCCACCCATCATCAGATCACCAGTTATGAGGGGGCAGCTCTAATACAAGGAAGCAAAACCCTGCCTTTACCAAGATGGCCGCCTCTACACAGAGATAATGACCTACAATATCTTGTTCTGCACTATCTCTGTGTGGAGGCGGCCATCTTGGTAAAGGCAGGGTTTTGCTTCCTTGTATTAGAGCTGCCCCCTCATAACTGGTGATCTGATGATGGGTGGGGTAATGCTAGAGGTGGAGGAATTGCAGATCCATAGAATAAATGTGCAGAAGCAGGGAGTTTCTTGCACTGCAGTTCCCCAGGTACAGCATTCCTCTCCAGCAAGGAGAACAGTGAGCAGCACAGTAGTAGGATGTTGCCACCAGTACTGCTTGTGGTTTCCCTGCAACTGATCTTTTCCTTGTTAATGACCTACAATATCTTGTTCTGCACTAACAAGGAAAAGATCAGTTGCAGGGAGACCACAACCAATATTTGTGGCTACATCCTACTACTGTGCTGCTCACTGTTCTCTTTGCTGGAGAGGAAGCTGTACATGAGGACCTGCAATGGGTCTCCTTGCTGGAGAGGAAGCTGTACCTAAAGATCTGCAATGGGTTCTCCTTGCTGGAGAGGAAGCTGTACCTGAGGATCTGCAATGGTTCTCTTTACTAGAGAGGAAGCTGTACCTGAAGACATGCAATGGGTTCTCCTTGCTGAAGAGGAAGCTGTACCTAAGGGTCTGCAGTGGTTCTCCTTGCTGGAGAGGAAGCTGTACCTGAGGATCTACAGTGGTTCTCCTTGCTGGAGAGGAAGCTGTACCTGAGGATCTGCAGTGGTTCTCCTTGCTGGAGGGGAAGCTGTAACCTGAGGACCTGCAGTGGTCCTCCTCGCTGGAGGGGAAGCTGTAACCTGAGGACCTGCACTGGTTCTCCTTGCTGGAGGAAAAGCTGTAACCTGAGGACCTGCAGTGGTCCTCCTTGCTGGAGGGGAAGCTGCACCTGAGGACCTGCACTGGTTCTCCTTGCTGGAGGAAAAGCTGTAACCTGAGGACCTGCAGTGGTCCTCCTTGCTGGAGGGGAAGCTGCACCTGAGGACCTGCACTGGTTCTCCTTGCTGGAGGGAAAGCTGTAACCCGAGGACCTGCAGTGCAAGGATCTCCCTACTTCTGCACATTCATTCTACGGATCTGTAATTCTCCTTGCTGGAGAGGAAGCGGTACCTGAGGATCTGCAATGGTTCTCTTTACTAGAGAGGAAGCTGTACCTGAGGACCTGCAGTGGTCCTCCTTGCTGAAGAGGAAGCTGTACCTGAGGATCTGCACTGGTTCTCCTTGCTGGAGGGTAAGCTGTAACCTGATGACCTGCAGTGGTCCTCCTTGCTGGAGGGGAAGCTGCACCTGAGGACCTGCACTGGCTCTCCTTGCTGGAGGGAAAGCTGTAACCTGAGGACCTGCAGTGGTTCTCCTTGCTGGAGGGGAAGCTGTACCTGAAGATCTGCAGTGCAAGGATCTCCCTACTTCTGCACATTCATTCTACGGATCTGTAATTCTGCCACCTCTAGCATTTCCCCACCAGTCATCAGATCACCAGTTATGAGGGGGGCAGAAGCCCTGATATGGGGAAGAAAAACCCTGCCTTTACCAAGATCACCACCTCCACAGAGACACAGTGCAGAACAAGGCATGGTAGGTCTATAATGGAGATCAGCTGCAGAAAGATCAGTAGTTGCTAAAAAAAAAAAAACAACACAGAACACTCCTGACCTACTTGAGACAAGTTCCTATGGTTGACCCCCCTCCTGAACATGCTAGCTGCTTGGCTGTCTGAGGCCCTAACCTGGAACAAGCAAGCAGCAAGTGAAGTCAGACAAAAAGTTCGAACTCCTGCTCCATCTACTTGTTCCGGCTCTGTAACTGAAAACATTGCCGAAGCTTCTGGAGGAGCAGCCAGACATCTAGCATTTTCCACAAAGAGGAGCCCAGCAATGGCGGCTTTTGTATTTTTCCGCAGCACAGGTCCCCTTTAAATCCAATTCTGCTTTTCTCAGCCTTCTTATCTCTGTTTGGTTTGCAGACTTTCTTCACGCGGGTTGCCACAGTAACGCTTTCCAGGAGATCGCACTTCCAGAGAGATGACGGGGCGTTAAATATTCATATATTCTTAGTCGCCAAACCCAAACGCTGGAGGACGCGGCAAAAAAAATAAAACGATCACATGGAATGATCTGCTGTGCCCACGGCAACCCGAAAACAGCAGGGCGGGCATAGCCAGAGTACAAAGTGGGAAGGAGGAAGAGGAGTTATTGCTGGGAATAAAAGAGATACATTGTTTCCTCCGGGAGGCTCTGATCTCACCAACCTGGCTGGGCACAGCTGGTGACAATGGGGTGGTGAAGGGGCATAATGAGACATTGGAAGTGCCTATCATTAAATCAGAGTAACATCATTGCAATCAATAATGTTCCAGCCCGAGATCGAAGGGAATATTACTTTCACTGCACATGGAACTCCACTCTGCAAACTGACTCAAAGGATTTTATTTTTAAAATATATTTTTGCAGAGCAAATCCCCCCCAATGTGAGTGCATGTACATTCGTTCTATGTGAATAGGACATTAAAAAAAAACGAACGTTATGAGGCCATTTCCTGTGCTGGTTGAATGTAGTTCATTGCTTTAAAAAACAGAAAGTTCCGTAGTTGCCCACTAGATGGCGCTAAGAATCATAGGAGTTATCCTATGACAGTGATGGCGAACCTTTTGGAGCCAGAGTGCCCAAACCGAAATAAATACATTGGTTTTGTGTTGCAAAGTGCTAACACAGCAATTTGCGAGAGAGGGAGGCTGATCGAAAGAAAGAGAGAGAGAGAGAGGAGAGAGAGAGAGAGAGAGAGAGAGAGAGAGAGAGAGAGAGAGAGAGAGAGAGAGAGAGAGAGAGGGAGAGAGAGACGGAGAGAGAGAGAGAGAGAGAGAGAGAGAGAGAGAGAGAGAGAGAGAGGGAGGGAGAGAGGGGGGAGAGAGAGGGGGCAGAGAGGGATGTGACAGATATGCTGAGAGGGAACAGAGAGAGAGGGAGGGGGCTGAGAGAGAGAGGGGTGTGAGAGATATGCTGAGAGAGAGGTGTGAGAGATATGCTGAGAGAGAGGGAGAGGGGCTGAGAGAGAGGGAGGGGGGCAGAGAGAGAGGGGTGTGAGAGATATGCTGAGAGAGAGGGGTGTGAGAGATATGCTGAGAGAGAGGGGAACAGAGAGAGGGAGGGGGGCAGAGAGAGAGAGGTGAGAGAGATATGCTGAGAGAGAGTGAGAGATATGCTGAGAGAGAGGGAGAGGGGCAGAGAGAGAGGGGTGTGAGGGATATGCTGAGAGAGAGGGGTGTGAGAGAGATGCTGAGAGAGAGGTAGGGGGACTGAGAGAGAGAGAGAGAGGGGCTGAGAGGGAGAGGGGCTGAGAGAGAGGGAAAAGAGAGAGAGAGGGGTGTGAGAGAGATGCTGATAGAGAGGGGTAACAGAGAGAGGGAGAGGGGCTGAGAGAGAGGGGAGTGAGAGAAATGATGAGAGAGGTGAGCTGAGAGAGAGGGTGGACAGAGAGAGGGGGGGGGACAGAGAGAGAGAGAGAAAAATGGGGGACAGAGAGCGAGGGGTGTGAGAGAGGGGGAACAGGGACAGAGAAGGGGGGCAGAGAGAGAGAGAAGAGGGACAGAGCGAGAGGGGTGTGAGAGAGGGGGACAGAGACAGAGAAGGGGGGCAGAGAGAGAGAAGAGGGACAGAGCGAGAGGGGTGCAAGAGAGATGCTGAGAGAGGGGTGAGCTGAGAGAGAGGGGAGAACAGAAAAAAAGAGGGGGGGGCTGAAAGAGAGGGAGGGGGGCTGAGAGGAGAGAGAGACCTCCAACTCTGTCCTGGACCCTCTCGTGTGCCCACAGAGATGGCTCTGCGTGCCAGCTGTGGCACGCGTGCCATAGGTTCGCCATCACTGTCCTATGATATGTAGCACCATCTAGTGGCCAAATGCTGCACAGCCCGGTGACAATGGGACAGTGAAGGGGGAATAATAAGACATTGGAAATGCTCATCATTAAATCAGAGCAACGCCGTCGCAAATCAATAATGTTCCAGCCTGAGATCGAAGGGAGTATTACTTTAACTGCACATGGATGCTTGAAGCAGAACTCCACTCTGCAAACTGACTCAAAGGATTCGTTCTATGTGAATAGGACATGAAAAAAAAAAAAAAAAAATGTTATGAGGCCATTCCTGTGCTGGTTGAATGTAGTTCATTGCTTTAAAAAAACTGAAAATTCCTTATTTGCTCACTAGATGGCGCTGATAATTATAGGAGTTATCATATGTTGTGTAGCACCATCTAGTGGCCAAATGCTGCACAGCTGGTGACAATGGGACAGTGAAGGGGAAATAATGAGACATTGGAATCGCTCGTCATTAATCAGAATAAAACGCCATCGCAATTGATAATATTACCCTCAATCTCATGCTGGAACATTTATTTATTTTACTTCCCATGGATGCTTAAAGTGGAACTTCACACTGCAAATTGACTTAAAAAGGAGTTTATTTATAAAAGTATATGCATAGAAAATATCCCAATAATAATGCTTGTACATTCGTTCTAAGCCAATAGGACAAAAAAAACAAAAACAAATGTTATTAGGCTATTTCCGGTGCTGGTCGAATGCCTTTTTTTTTTGTTTTTTGTTTTTTTTTTTTTAAAGCTGAACATTCCACATTTGCCCACTAGATGGCACTAAGAATTATAGGAGTTATCCTATGTTATGTAGCACCATCTAGTGGCCAAATGCTGCACAGCTGGTGACAACGGGACAGTGAAGGGGGAATAATGAGACATTGGAAGCGCTCGTCATTAATCGGAGTAACGCCGTCGCAAATCAATGCTCCAGACTGAGATTGAGGGTAATTATTTTACTTCACATGGATGCTTAAAGTGGAACTTCACTCTGCAAATTGACTTAAAAAGGAGTTTATTTATAAGTGTATATGCATAGAAAATATCCCAATAATAATGCTTGTACATTCGTTCTAAGCCAATAGGACAAAAAAAAAAAAAAACGAATGTTTTTTGGCTATTTATGGGGGTTGGTAGAAAGCCGTTTTTTGTTGGTTTTTAAAACCGAACATTCCACATTTGCCCACTAGATGGCGCTAATGATCATAGGAGTTATCCTACGATACGTAGCACCATCTAGTGGCCAAATGCACAGATGGTGACAATGAGGGGGTTGAAGGGGGAATAATGAGACATTGGAAGCGCTCGTCATTAATGCCATCCCAATCAATGTTTCAGTTTGAGATCGATCGGTTAGCAGCCTTTCCCCTATAGAAAAAAACGTTTTTTTCTTTTATTTTTTAATTTATTGATTATAATTTTTTTATTTTACTGCACTTGGATACCCAAAGTAGAACTTCACTCTGCAAATTTAAATAAAGTCGTGTACTTGCATAGCATTTCTTCCAAAGAAAATGCATTTCGTTCTATGCGGCCAAAAAAAAAAAAAAAAGTATGTCAGGCTACTTCCTGTACTGGTTGAATGTCTTTCATTGATTTAAAACTATAAATACCACATCTACCACCCACTAGATGGTGCTAAGTAGCATAAGAATTATCGTATGATCCATCTATGATGGCACCATCTAGTGGCCAAATGCAGTACTTTTTTTTCTTCAAATCAATAAAAAACCAGCACAGGAAATAGCCTAATACATTTTTAAAACCATAAATACCACATCTGCCCACTAGATGGTGCCAAGTAGCATAAGAATTATCGTATGATACTTGGCACCATCTAGTGTCCAAGTGCATTACTTTTTTTTTTTTTTTAAATCAATGAAAACCAGCACAGGAAATAGCCTAATAGTTTTTTTGTTTTCCTATTCGCATAGAACGAATGTAAATGCGCTTCCATTGAAAGAATTGCTGTGCAAGCTTTTTATAATTTCACCCCAAAGTATTTGCCTCTGCCCCCACCCCTGTAGTAATAGTATTTTTTTGGTGGGGGTGTATATCTTGATTTAATTTATTTATTCATTTTTTTTGTTTTTATTTTGCCTTTTTCGGTCAATCCCGAAAAAAAAAAAAAAATAACACAACTAATGTCATTAGGCTACTTCCAGGACTGGTCGAATGTCTTTCATTGATTTTAAAAACCATAAATACCACATTTGCCCACTAGATGGTGCTAAGCAGTATACGAATTATCATATGGTACTTAGCACCATCTAGTGGCAAAATGCAGTACTTTTTTTTTTCTAATCAATGAAAACCAGAACAGGAAATAGACTAATACATAGTTTTTTTTACCCCCTATTCACATAGAACGAATGTACATGCGCTTCCATTGGGAGAATTGCTGTGCACGCTTTTTATAATTTCGCCCCAAAGTATTTGCCTCTGTCCCCACCCCTGTAGTAATAGTATTTTAAATTTTTTTGGTGGGGTGTACATCTTGATTTTTTTATTTTTTTCTGTCAATCCTGAAGGGTAAAAAAAAACAAAAAAAAAAAAAACAAACACACAACTAATCTCATTAGGCTACTTCCTATACTGGTTGAATGTCTTTCATTGATTTAAAACCATAAATAACACATTTGCCCACTAGATGGTGCTAAGTAGCATAAGAATTATCATATGATACTTAGCACCATCTAGTGGCCAAATGCAGTACTTTTTTTTTTTTTTTTAAATCAATGAAAACCAGCACAAGAAAAAGCCTAAATTTTTATTTTTTTCTCCTATTCGCATAGAACGAATGTACATGCGCTTTGATTGAAAGTATTGCTATGCAAATTTTTTAATAATTTCACTCCAAAGCTTCTGCCCCAAACCCTGTTGTAATAGTATTTTTTGGGGGGATATATTTCTTGATTTTTTTTTTGGGGGGGGGGGGGGGTCTTTTTCGTTTTTATTTTACCTTTTTTTTACCTTTCTATTTTACCTTTTTCTGTCAACACTGGGGGGAAAAAAAAAAACACTGGGGGGAAAAAAAAAAATAAAAAAATAAAAAAAAAGAGTATTTCACGGGACGGCCTACTTTGAGTTTTTCCACGTGATGAAGCTGCAACAGAAGTTTTACCTGCGCTGCCCTCTGCTGGCGATATGAGGTATTGCACTGAGAAAATACAAGCTGCGCTCTGAATGGTGGGGCTTTGGTATAGTGAATATATAAAGGTGTCCTGTTGTGTACGGGGGGGGGGGGCACAGGATGGGGGGGGGCTCTTATAAAGTACAACACAAACAATGGGAGGGGGGAGGGGGGATTTCACTTTTCCTTTTAGAATGAGTGTTTATTTCAGGTACTTATAGAGCGCCGATAATTTACGCAGCGCTTTACATACACATTGTACATTCTTACCAGCACAATACATAGCTTCCTATTGGAGGAAAATGAACCCCTTAAAGTGGAACTCCAGGCACAAAAAAACATCATTGAAATCTATTCCTCAATAGCCACGGGGGATAGAAATCCCCATTGTGAGCACCAAATGCCTTTACAAACCCAGATATTACCTTCTAAATGTAGCAGTGACATCATCACTGGGCTGTACATAGCAGAGCTGTGGGAGGGTCCCAGCACGCCCCATCCACTACAGTAAACTACAGGAGGGGGGCGGAGACAAGACCAGTCACCTTACATAAGGAGAGAGAGAGAAGAGCTGTGGGAGGGTCCCAGCAGGCCCCACCCACTGCAGGAGGGGGTGGAGACAAGACCAGTCACCCTGCACAAGGAGAGGAAGAAAAGCTGTGGGAGGGACCCAGCAGGCCCCACCCACTACAGAAAACTACAGGAGAGGGCGGAGGCAAGACCAGTCACCTTACATAAGGAGAGAGAGAGAAGAGCTGTGGGAGGGTCCCAGCAGGCCCCACCCACTACAGAAATCTACAAGAGAGGGCGGAGACAAGACCAGCCACCTTACATAAGGAGGGAGAGAGAGAAGAGCTGTGGGAGGGTCCCAGCAGGCCCCACCCACTGCAGGAGGGGGTGGAGACAAGACCAGTCACCCTGCACAAGGAGAGAAAGAAAAGCTGTGGGAGGGACCCAGCAGGCCCCACCCACTACAGAAAACTACAGGAGGGGGCGGAGACAAGACAAGTCACCCTGCAGAAGGAGAGAGAGAAAAAGAAAAAGCTGTGGGAGGAGAGCAGAAGGCCCCACCCACTACAGAAAACTACAGGATGGGCGGAGACAAGACAAATCACCCTGCACAAGGAGAGAAAGAAAAAAAATTGCGGGAGGGTCCCAGCAGGCCACACCCACTACAGAAAACTACAAGAGAGGGCGGAGCCAAGACCAGTCACCTTACATAAGGAGGGAGGGAGGGAGGGAGGGGGGGGAGAGGAGAGAGAGAGAGAGAGGAGAGAGAGAGATAGAGAGAGAGAGAGAGAGAGAGAGAGAGAGAGACCAGCAGGCCCCACCCCCTACAGGAGGGGGTGGAGACAAGACCAGTCACCCTGCACAAGGAGAGAAAGAAAAGCTGTGGGAGGGACCCAGCAGGCCCCACCCACTACAGAAAACTACAGGAGGGGCGGAGTCAAGACCAGTCACTTTACAGACAGACACAGAGAGAGAGAGAGAGCTGTAGGAAGGACCCAGCAGGCCACACCCACTACAGAAAACTACAGGAGAGGGCGGAGGCAAGACAAGTCACCCTGCACAAGGAGAGAAAAGCTGTGGGAGGGGCCTAGCAGTCCCCACCCACTATAGAAAACTACAGGAGGGGCGGAGTCAAGACCAGTCACTTTACAGACAGAGAGACAGAGAGGACAGAGAGAGAGAGAGAGAGAGAGAGAGAGAGAGAGCTGTAGGAGGGACCCAGCAGGCCACACCCACTACAGAAAACTACAGGAGGGGGCGGAGACAAGACCAGCCCCCTCCCACACAAGGTGCACTGTTTATTCCCGGAGTTCCCCTTTATCCCGTCTTTGCTCTGTTTTTTATCTTTATAGCTCAGTACAAGATTTGCACGTCGCCTCGATCGGGGGAAGGTTTTCAGCCTCTGCCAAGCTGCCGTTCCCCGATACAAAGGAAGTGCAATCAACACGCAGACCACATGACCCTGGCACGGCGCCCGGGGTGTGCATGCCCTGCTTACCCTTGGAGGACGTGTCAGAGTGCGGGAAAAGTTCAGCAGAAGGAAACCCCTCCCGGAACAACGTAACCTCAGAGCCATAGAATGGGGGGGGGGGAGGGGCACACTAAAACAGCGAGAGGGGCGCCAACCCGCAACCGGCAGAATTGATATGAACGGGGCAACCGAAAGATAAACATTCTATACTAATGCAAAAAGAGATAAAGATGAGCGATCCGTATCCGGGGCAGAGGGGGTTCCCCCCCGCCATCCAATTCATCGCTGGGAGCGGGCGAGGACGGCTGTCACCAGATCAATCATCTCCATGGTTACCTGCGCCCTATGGTGATCGATCACCCCCCCCCCCCCCCCCCCACCGCAATCCCATCCAAACGCAATACGGCTTCCAATCTAAAGAGGAAGTCCTGAATGTATCACAATACATAGAAAATGATTATATATTTTGATACATTGTTAACTATACACAGTGAGGGGGGGGGGGAGTATTTGATCGGCTGCTGATTTTGTACGTTCGCCCCACTGACAAAGAAACGATCGGTCTATAATTTAATTGGTCGGTTTATTAGTGAGAGACGGAACAACAACAAAAACATCCAGAAAAACGCAAAGTTATAAATTGATTTGCATTTTAATGAGTGAAATAAGTATTTGATCCCCTATCAATCAGCAAGATTTCTGGCTCCCAGGTATCTTATATACAGGTAACGAGTTGAGATTAGGAGGACTCTCTCAAAAGGGAGTGCTCCTAATCTCAGCTTGTTACCTGTATGGTTCCTTCTGTAGACAGGTATCTTTTATACAGGTAACAAGCTGACATTAGGAGCACTCTCTCAAAAGGGAGTGCTCCTAATCTCAGCTTGTTACCTGTATGGTTCCTTCTGTAGACAGGTGTCTCTTATACAGGTAACAAGCTGAGATTAGGACTCTTAAAAAGGGAGTGCTCCTAATCTCAGCTTGTTACCTGTATAAGAGACACCTGTCCACAGAAACAATCAAATCTGATTCCAATCTCTCCACCATGGCCAAGACCAAAGAGGTGTCCAAGGATGTCGGGGAGAAGATTGTAGACCTACACAAGGTAACAAGCTGAGATTAGGATCTCAGCTTGTTACCTGTATGGTTGCTTCTGTAGACAGGTGTCTTTTATACAGGTAACAAGCTGAGATTAGGAGCACTCTCTCAAAAGGGAGTGCTCCTAATCTCAGCTTGTTACCTGTATGGTTCCTTCTGTAGACAGGTGTCTCTTATACAGGTAACAAGCTGAGATTAAGAGCACTCTTTCAAAAGGGAGTGATCCTAATCTCAGCTTGTTACCTGTATGGTTGCTTCTGTAGACAGGTGTCTTTTATACAGGTAACAAGCTGACATTAGGAGTACTCTCTCAAAAGGGAGTGCTCCTAATCTCAGCTTGTTACCTGTATGGTTGCTTCTGTAGACAGGTGTCTTTTATACAGGTAACAAGCTGAGATTAAGAGCACTCTCTCAAAAGGGAGTGATCCTAATCTCAGCTTGTTACCTGTATGGTTGCTTCTGTAGACAGGCGTCTTTTATACAGGTAACAAGCTGAGATTAGGAGCACTCTCTCAAAAGGGAGTGCTCCTAATCTCAGCTTGTTACCTGTATGGTTGCTTCTGTAGACAGGTGTCTCTTATACAGGTAACAAGCTGAGATTAGGAGGACTCTTAAAAAGGGAGTGCTCCTAATCTCAGCTTGTTACCTGTATAAAAGACACCTGTCCACAGAAACAATCAAATCTGATTCCAATCTCTCCACCATGGCCAAGACCAAAGAGGTGTCCAAGGATGTCGGGGAGAAGATAGCAGCCCTACACAAGGCTGGAATGGGCTACAAGACCATCGCCAAGCAGCTTGGTGAGAGGAGACAACAGTTGGTGGATTATTCCCAAATGGAAGAAACACAAAATAACTGTCAATCTCCCTCGGTCTTAGGGTTGCCACCTCATTCCTTTAAACCCGAACACATATTAATTACACGGGTTCTGAGGCCAATTTAATGCAGATAAGGCACCAAGTGAGTTTTAATAACCATCTTAATCAGCCTCAGAACCGGTGTACTTCATGGCTACATTCTCCCCCCCCCCAACTTGAATTCTTTGGTCCCCAAAGAGGTGGGGTTATTGAACTAACCGAACATTAATGAAGAAAAAGAGGTGTTCAGGTTTAAAGGGATGAGGTGGCAACCCTACTCAGTCTGGGGCTCCATGGAAGATCTCACCTCGTGGAGGTTCAATGATGATGAGAGCGGTGAGGGATCAGCTCAGAACTACACGGGAGACTCTTGTCAATGATCTCAGCTGGGACCATAGTCACCAAGAAAACAAAAATCGGTAACACACTACACTGTGAAGGACTGAAATTCTGCAGCCCCCGCAAGGTCCTCCTGATCAGGAAATCACATGTACAGGTCCGTCTGAAGTCTCCTAATGAACATCTGAATGATTCAGAGGAGAACTGAGGGAAAGTGTTGTTGGTCAGAGGAGACCAAAATCGAGCTCTTTGTCATCAACTCAACGTGTTTGGAGGAGGAGGAGGAATGCTGCCTATGACCCCAAGAACACCATCCCCCACCGTCATACATGGAGGTCCTATGACCCCAAGAACACCATCCCCCACCATCATACATGGAGGTCCTATGACCCCAAGAACAACATCCCCACCGTCATACATGGAGGTCCTATGACCCCAAGAACACCATCCCCCACCGTCATACATGGAGGTCCTATGACCCCAAGAACACCATCCCCCACCGTCATACATGGAGGTCCTATGACCCCAAGAACACCATCCCCCACCATCATACATGGAGGTCCTATGACCCCAAGAACCACCACCCCCCCCCGTCATACATGGAGGTCCTATGACCCCAAGAACACCATCCCCCACCGTCATACATGGAGGTCCTATGACCCCAAGAACACCATCCCCCCCGTCATACATGGAGGTCCTATGACCCCAAGAACACCACCCCCCACCGTCATACATGGAGGTCCTATGACCCCAAGAACACCATCCCCACCGTCATACATGGAGGTCCTATGACCCCAAGAACACCATCCCCCACGTCATACATGGAGGACCTATGACCCCAAGAACACCATCCCCCACCGTCATACATGGAGGTCCTATGACCCCAAGAACACCATCCCCCACCGTCATACATGGAGGTCCTATGACCCCAAGAACACCATCCCCCACCGTCATACATGGAGGTCCTAAGACCCCAAGAACACCATCCCCCACCGTCATACATGGAGGACCAATGACCCCAAGAACACCATCCCCCACCGTCATACATGGAGGTCCTATGACCCCAAGAACAACATCCCCCACCGTCATACATGGAGGTGGAAACATTATGCTTTGGGGTATTTTTCTGCTAAGGGGACAGGACAACTTCACCACAACAAAGGGACGATGGACGGGGCCCATGTACCATCAAATCTTGGGTGAGAACCTCCTTCACTCAGCCAGGGCATTGAACATGGGTCATGGATGGGTCTTCCAGCATGACAATGACCCAAAGGCAAGGCAACAAAGGAGCGGCTCAAGAAGAAGACCATTAAGGTCCTGGAGTGGCCTAGCCAGTCTCCAGACCTTAATCCTATAGAAAATATGAGGAGGGAGCTGAAGGTTCGAGTCACCAAACGTCAGCCTGGAAACCTTAATGACTTGGAGAGGATCTGCACAGAGGACAAAATCCATCCTGAGATGTGTGCGAACCTGGAGGCCAACTCCAAGAAAACGTCTGACCTCTGTGATCGCCAACAAGGGTTTCTCCACCAACTATTAAGTCATGTTCTGTGAAGGGGGTCAAATACTTATTTTTACTAATTAAAATGCACATCAATTTATAACTTTTGTGAAATGCGTTTTTCTGGATGTTTTTGTTATTATTTTGTCTCTCACTGTTATATTAACCGCTTCCCGACCGCCTAACGCAGATATACTGCGACAGAATGGCACGGGCAGGCAAAATCACGTACCTGTATGTGATCGTGCATGTGCCTGCCTGTGGGTCGCGTGCGGGCCGCCAGCGGCGCGCTCGCGACCCGGTCGGGAGCTCCGTGACCCCGGCCGCGGGACCAGCGGACCCGATCGCCGCTGGTGTCCCGCGATCGGGTCACGGAGCTGAAGAACGGGGAGAGGTCTGTGTAAACAAACCTCTCCCCGCGCTTCCTACACTGACTGTCAGTGATCGGCGGTTCCCTGTCATCGGGAACGCCGATCAATGACGTCAGACGTACAGCCACGCCCCCCCTACTGTAAAAAAAAAACACAACACGTCACACTGACTCCTCCCCCGCCCCCTAGTGGTTAACTCTTTCACTACAACTGTCATTTACATAGGAATCAGTGCTATTTAAATAGCACTGATTTCTGTATAAATGACAAATGTCCCAAAAATGTGTCAAAAATGTCCGATGTGTCCGCCAAAATGTCGCAGTCACAATAAAAATCACTGATCGCCGCCATTACTAGTAAAAAAAAAAAAATATTAATAAAAATGCTATAAAACGATCCCCTATTTTGTAAACGCTATAACTTTTGCGCAAACCAATCAATAATCCCTAATTGCGATTTTTTTTACCAAAAATATGTAGAAGAATACGAATCGGCCTAAACTGAGAAAAAAAATGTTTTTTTTATATATTTTTTGGGGATATTTATTATAGCAAAAAGCAAAAAATATTGCATTGTTTTCAAAATTGTCGCTCTATTTTTGTTTATAGCGCAAAAAATAAAAACCGCAGGGGCGATCAAATACCACCAAAAGAAAGCTTCTATTTGTGGGAAAAAAAGGACGTCAATTTTGTTTTGGAGCCACGTCGCACCACCGCGCAAGTGTCAGTTAAAGCGACGCAGTGCCGAATCGCAAAAAGGGGCCTGGTCCTTTGGCTGCCAATTGGTCCGGGGCTGAAAGTGGTTAAACCGACCAAAAAAATTACAGAGCGATCGTTTGTCAGTGGGGCGAAATGTACAAAATCAGCAGCCAAATACTTTTTCCCCCCCTCACTGTATCAAAATGTATAACAATGCATTGGAATTCGGAGGGCGGAAGCTGCGGATTGGCTGCACTGAGAACAGATTAAAAAGGAACTTCCTCCCTCCTTAAAGGAGACGTGTATTAGGAATGTTTGTCAGATTAACCGCTTGTGTACCAGAGACAGAGCCTCTTTATTTATTTTTTTTGGACACGTTAAAAATGCTAAAATTTTAGGCCTGAAGATTTGCTAAAACCCCCTAAAAAACTTTATATATTTTCTAAAAGCAGAAAAAAAATGGTGGGAGCTGCAATTTTTTTTAGGTCGCATGATAATTGCGGATTTGTTCATAAAACCTTTATTTTCAATAAAAACTATTATTTTTTTTATTTATTTTTTAACTATCAGCTTACTGGGCCAATTCTGACTCGTCTCGTATGTAAAAATATGTGCGATTTTGCTAGAAAATTATACAGATTTTTTACATATATGAGAGAAGTGTCAGAATTGGCCCAGTAAGCAGGTACCGTATATACCGTATATACAGCACATTTTATTGTGCTGAAAATGCCCCCCTCGGCTTATACACGAGTCAAGCACTTTTCTGCAGCAGAAAATGACATTTTCCGACCCGACTTTGGGGCCCCCGTATCTCGGGACCTCTTAGTGCTAGGAACCCCAATGGAACCAACACTACAACATATCCAAAGATGGGGTTCCTAGCACTAAGTGTGTATTCAAACTCAGTCGAACTAGCACTACAACATATCCAATGTTGGGGTTCATAGCACTAAGTGGCCCCGAGATACGGGGCCCCAAAGTCGGTTCGGAAAATGTCATTCTCTGCTGCAGAAAAATGCTTGACATTTTCCGAACCAACTTTGGGGCCCCCGTATCTCAAAACCACTTGGTAATAGGAACCCCAACATTGGATATGTTGTAGTGCTAGTTCGACTGAGTTTGAATACCAAATTTGGGGTTCCTAGCACCAAGTGGCCCCGAGATGCAGGGCCCCAAATCGGTCAACTGTGTCCATCTGCAGCAATGTTATTTCAGGACCCTTTGGGTCCAGAGACCCCAAATTTTGGCTGCAGCTAGGGGGCATCTAGGAACCCGTAACTACCGAGTTTGAAGTTCGGGGGACCTATGGCTGCAAATGGGCACAGTGAGGCTGCAAATGGGCACAGTGAGGCTGCAAATGGGCACAGTTGATCCTCTTTTCCACTTACAGTAGCTGCGCATTTCTCACCCTAGGCTTATACTCGAGTCAATACGTTTTTTCATTTTTTTGTGGTAAAATTAGGTGCCTCGGCTTATATTCGGGTATATGCGGTAGTTAAAAAAAATTGCAATGACCACTAATTTATTCTCTAGGGCCTCTGCTAAAAAAAAATAAAAATAAAAAATAAAATAATATAATATATATATATATATATATATATATATATATATATATATATATATATATATATATATATATATATATATATATATGTGTATGTATGTATGTATGTATGTATGTGTATAATATATATATATATATATATATATATTATTTTATATTTTATTTATTTTTTTTAGCAGAGGCCCTAGAGAATAAATTAGTAGTCATAGTCATATATATATATTTAGCATATAAAAAATTGCAATGTCACATGATAATTGCAGATTTGTATATAAAACCTTTATTTTCAATAAAAAAAAAAAAAAAAATATATATATATATATATATATATATATATATATATATATATATATATATATATATATATATATATATATATATATATATATATATTTTTTAACTACCCCTGCTTACTGGCCAATTCTGACACTTGTCTCATATATGTAAAAATATGTGTGATTTTGCTAGAAAATTACACAGATTTTTACATATATGAGAGTACTGTCAGAATTGGCCCAGTAAGCAGGTAGTTAAAAAATAAATAAATAAAATATATTTTATATATATATTTATATATATATATATATATATATATATATTTTTTTTTTTTTTTTTTTATTTTTTTAATTTTTTTTTTTTTTTTTTTTTTTAGCAGAGGCCCTAGAGAATAAAATAGCGGTCATTGCAATTTTTTATGTCACATGGTATTTGCGCAACAATTTGTCAAACACTATTTTTTTGGGGGGGGGGGGGGGGGGGGGGGGGGGGGGAAATTAATTTTAAATGAATGAAAAAATTAAAAAAAATACAACCCCCTTTTATTTTATTTTTTACAAAATATGAAAGATGATTTTACGCCGAGTAAATGGATACCAAACACGTCACGCTTTAATATTGCGCCCCGCTCGTGGAATGGCGCCAAACTACGGTACCTAAAAAAAAAAAAAATCAGATTACCAGTTTAGAGTTACAGAGGAGGTTCAAGCGCTAGAATTATTACTGTCGCTCAAACGTTGGCGGGGATACCTCACGTGTGTGGTGCGATCGGTGTTTGCATATGCGGGCGCGACTTACGTATTCCTAATCACAAGGAATGTAAACATCCTTTATGACAGACATAAGCAGTGACAGGTCCTCTTTATGGAGATGATCGAATGTCTCTCCTCTACAAGGTAAAGCGTTCGATCAAAAAAAAATAACAATAAAAAAAAAAAAAATGAAATTGAATTACCGATTGATGGAGAGGATACAACAAAAACATTTTGCAGCCGACACCTTCATTGAGGTCACTCTGCAGATCTCAAAGCAAGGAAGTGCCCACCATGTGCCACCCCACCGCCTGGTCTCCTCGCAGTCTGTAGGAGTGATGTGTGTGGGGGGGGGAGGGGTCAGGTACGGGTCTGTGACTCACTTCTACCAGCACGGAGGGGACGCACACGGTGCATAAAAAAAAAATCCCGTTGTTGGAAGGATGTGTAACCTGCATGCGGTGCTGCTGGAAACACAAGAGAACAATTTTTGGTCGGTCGCAGTGCGTTGGCCACACCATCCAATGACTGTATCCCCCCCACAGGGACTCGATGTACTGAGGTCACATATCAGCGCTGCGATGTTTTCTTATTTCTGAAAACTCAACTGGTTGGTTTTGCCCCAGAAATTTTGAGCATTTTCACACAAAAGTAAAAAAAAAAAAAAATGGAAATGACTACATTTGGCACTATTTTTTAAAATCACATGCGATACGTTGCTACACATTTCTAAAAATAAATTTAATCACAAGTGAAAATAATAATTATAATAGTAACAATAAAAAAAAAAAAAAATTATATAAATAAATAAATATATATATAAAAAATGCAATGACCGCTATTTTATTCTCTAGGGCCTCTGCTAAAAAGAAAATTAAAAAAAGGAAAAAAAATAATTATTATATATATATATATATATATATTATATATACACACACACATACATACACACACACACACTACTACCACTAATAATAAGAAGAACAGACAGACACTACTACCACCACCGACAAATCAACAATTACTACTACTACTACTACCACCAACATTAATTACTACTACCACCAACAATAATAACTACTACTACCAACAATAATAACTACTACTACTACTACTACCACCAACAATAACTACTACCAACAATAATAACTACTACTACCACCAACATTAATTACTACTACCAACAATAATAACTACTACCAACAATAATAATAACTACTACTACTACTACCACCAACAATAACTACTACCAACAATAATAACTACTACTACCACCAACATTAATTACTACTACCAACAATAATAACTACTACCAACAATAATAACTAATACTACCAACAACAATAATAACTACTACTACTACTACTACCACCAACAATAACTACTACTACTACTACCCCCAACAATAAAAACTACTACTAATACTACTACCAACAATAATAATAACTACTACTACCAACAATAATAACTACTACTAGGGCTGAAACAACTAATCGATTAATCGACAACTAATCGATTATGAAATTAATCGATTACTATTTTCATAATCGATTAATCGGCCAGTAATATAATGGGGTTAAAAAAAAAAAAACTAAAATGAGCCCTGTTATAGTACAAAAAGAGCAAATAATCACTACTGTAAATATTACTTTCACAGTTCTACGGTAAAAAAAAAATTAACCCCTTACAGTAGTGAGTATTTTCTTTTTTTGTACTATAAAGGGCTAATTTTAGTTATTTTTTAACCCCCCATTATGTTACTAAACGTCTTAGACCTGGTTCACATCTGTGTGTTTTTTGGTGCTTTTTGCAGAAACGCACTACAGTTCATTTACATGGTTTCCTATGGGACACGTTTACCTCTACGCTTTTTTCAGCCGCTGCGTATTTGGAAAGGGTCAGGGACTTTTTTTTTTAAATGCAAAACTTTTTTTTGGTTCAATATACTTCAATGGAGAAGCTGCAGAAAAGCATGTAATGCGTTTTTGCAGCAATTTGTGTTTTTTATTCTGCCCAACAACAAATTGGCCAAAAAACAGTATGTCTCTTCTAATAGTGTAATCAGTATATCTCCTCTAATAGTATATACCGTATATCTCCTCTGTCTGTTATTCTCAGAGTGGATTTGATATTTTGCTCCCTAATCATATAGTTGGTTGTTTATATTTACCACTGCATAGAGATATTTAAGAATAAATTGCCTTTTTTTAAAATATTACATATTAACTAAATTATACACCACACATTTTTTTTAAGGTTATTAGCCGATTAATCGAAACAATAATCGGCCAACTAATCGGTTATGAAAATAATCGTTAGTTGCAGCCCTAACTACTACCAACAATAATAACTACTACTACTACCACGAACAATAATAACTACTACTACTACTACTACTACTACTACCACCACCACTAATAACTACTACTACTACCAACAATAAGAACTACTACTACTACTACTACCACCAACAATAATAACTACTACCAACAATAACTACTACTACTACTACTACTACTACTACTACTACTACTACTACTACTACTACTACTACTACTACCAACAATAATAACTACTACTACTACTACTACTACTACTACCACCAACAATAATAACTACTACTACTACTACTACTACTACTACTACTACCACCAACAATAATAACTACTACTACCAACAATAATAACTACTACTACTACTACTATATTTATCCACCCTGATTACTAACAACAAAAACAACTAAATACTACTACTACAACCACTACCACACACTTCTACTACCAACAATAAAAACTAATACTAATAATGATAACAGCAACAACAAAAATAAATACTACTACTGTTGCTACTACTATTATAATTAACAATAAATACTACTACCAACAACACTGATAATAATAATAATAATAATAATAATAATATCAATAAACACTAATACTAAAACTAATAATAGTAAAACCCAAATCTATATTTTAGCTCTGCTTGGCATATACAAATATGTAAATTATATTTTTCCTAAGCAAATAATTTTTCTTAATTTGGAGCGGCTGCCAGTAACAGCACTTCCTGTTTCAGACCGCAAACGTGTCTCATCAAGGAGAACCTGTCACCTCCCCCGGGCAATCACACAATGCCCATCTACCCGCATATGATAGCAATAGTATTTAATGAACAAAAAATAAATAAATAAAAAAAAAAAAAAAAAAAAAGAAGAAGGTTTTAAAATTAATAATCTCTAAATAAAAAAAAAAAATAAAAGGCCCCTGGGCAGGCACGGGTACACCCGGAATGCATGTTTGGGTGCCACCAGGTGACCGGGTAATGCATACTAGGGATCGCTGCACACACCAAATTTGAAAGGAATAAAATCGAAGGCCGTTATTTTGGGAAAATTTCAAACCGGTGAACTGTAAAGGTTTGTAAAAGTGACACCTATGGGCAATTTTCAGGCTTGACATGTTTGGTGTCTGTTTGCTCGACGAACTTCCATCTTTTAAACTTTACCCCCCCCCAAAAAAAAAAAAAAAAAAGTAAATTATATTGTTTGCGCATTAAAATTCATTGGAAGGTTTTTTTTTTTGTTTTTTTTTTACTGAAAATACAAAAAAAACATAGGCTGGAAATGACATACATATCTTTATAATTCTACAGGTTCTCTGCTTTCAGAAAATGCAAATATATGTAAAGCAAGCGCTGCGTCAATTGACGGCGCTATACAAGTACCTGTAATAAATAAAAAAATTTAAAGAAAAAAAAAAGAAAAAAAAATCTGACCAAAAAAAATTATTATGTAATATAATAAAACACACACATACATACATACGTAAATATATATATAAAATAATATTTTTTTATTTACATAATATACATACATAAAAAAAATCTGATCAAAAATAAAATTATATATATTTATATATTTATTTTTGATCAGATTTTTTTTATGTATGTATGTATGTATATTATATAAATTGTACTGTAAAAAAAATGTACATTATATAAATAAAAAATTATTAATATTATATATATATATATAAAATATATATTTTTTTGGGTCAGATTTTTGTATGAGATATATATATATATATATATATATATATATATACACACACACATACACACATGCAAAAATCTGACCCAAAAAAAAATATTTTATATATATATATTTATTTATTTTTGGTCAGATTTTTTTGTATGTATGTATATTATATATAATAAAAAATTATTATTTTATATATATAAAAAATTATATACATACATATATACACACACATATATATATATACATAAAAAAATCTGACAAAAAATTTTTTAGATATATAATATTTTTTTTGGGTCAGATTTTTATATGTATGTATGTTTTTTGTATATATATATATATATATATATATATATATATATATATATATATATATATATATATATATATATATATATATATATATATATTATATATATATATATATATATATTTTAATTAAAAAAAAAATAAAAATCTGACCAAATATATATACAACATTTTTTTTTCCCCTTGCATTTTTATACATATACATATATATATCTATATTCTATATCCTTAGTTTTCTGCCCTCAGTAGACACATACAGTAGGTTGGATGTGATGAGCGATGTGTGTGGTCGGTACTCACCGTCCAGCCCCAGTGGATGATGCCGATCTGTTGGTCGTAGTGAAAAGCGAAGAGGAAGAAGAAGATGGTGCTGAAGATGAGTTCAGTGATGGCGACGCCCAGGTACCCCGGGGTATGGGAGGCCGCATAGCAAATCAAGACAATGAGGCAACAAATCTGCAAAAGTAGAAGAAGACGAGATTATATTCCGGAACAACGACAGCCGGACTTCCATCATCACACATCCCTTCCTTCAATTCACAAATCTCATCATCTCATTCATAGAAAAGTTCTCTTTGGGATTCTGCAAAACTATTAAAACCACTTTAGCGCCATTATTTTTCTGCCACTATTTTGTTTACATGTAACAATCATTTTTTTTTTTTTTTTTTTTAGAAAATTAATTAGAATCCCCAAACATGATATATATATTTTTTTAAAGCAGAGACCCTAGAGAATAAATTGGTGGGTGTTGCAATTTTTTTTTTATGTCACGCGGTATTTGTGCAACAGTTTTTAAAACAATATAAAAAACTAAAAAAATTTTTTTTAATATTATATATATATAAAAATATTAATTTTTTTATAATTTTTTTTGTGTTTGTTTTTTTATTTTTTATTTTCTTGGCAGTAAAATGTCTTTTTTTTTTTTTCTTAGTTTAGATTGTTTTAAAATTCAATTTTTTTGTAAAATATAAAAGATGATGTTACACCAAGTAAATACCCAACATGCTTTAAAATTGCGCACGCTCGTGCAACGGCGGACAGGGGTGCTTACATTTTTTTTGGGGGGGGGGGGGGGGTTAAAATTTTATTATTATTTTTTATTTGTTTTTAAATAATTTTTTTAATTATTATGTTTTTGATTTTTTTTTTTTTTAATAATAATTTTTTTACACTGTTGCTGTTTCATTGCTGTCACAAGCAATGTAGACATCCTTGTGACCCCCAAATCCCCCCCTCTGCACTTAAAAGCATTTACAACACTACAACTCGCAGTCACCCCGGTGACTTTTAATTCCTGATAAAAAATATATTTTTAATATAATAATATTGTTTCATCATTAAAGCAGATCCTTCTGGATCCCACGACAGCTGCTGATGTGACCAAACCCCCCCCCCCCCCCAAATCTGCTAATGTGACCTCCAAACAGCCGATGTGTAGTGCTCCTCCTGAAGAAGCGAGGAGGGTCATTCTGAAACGTGTTCCTTTTATTTGTATTAAAGTAGGAGTCTCATTTCTACTATTCCTATCAAATACGTCTCCTGCGTTTTTCACAGACATTATGTTAAGCAGTGGTCCTCAAACACAAAGCCACGTCCCTCTCCTGAGCCACGACCTCCCTTCTCCTGGGCCTCCAACCAGCTGCACACCCCTTAACCTCCCACAGTCTGGACTGTGATGGGGACCCTAATGAAAGAGATGGGGGGGGGGGGTTTAGATGTGGATCCTAAAGAAAAAGGGGGGGGGTGTTGCAGAGCACTATGGAGGGCTGGCTGGGGGGGCTCTGTAGTAGGTTAGGGGGCACTACTGAGGCTGAGGGGTCCTATGGGTCACTATAGGAGGTTGAGGGGCACTATGGGACACTGTTGGTGGTTGGGGACACTATGGAGGGCTGGAGGTTTTACAGAAGGCTGGGGGGGGGGCTGTGGGTCAGTATAGGAGTTTTAGGGGCACTATGGGATACTGTTGGGGGCTGGAGGTTCTGCAGCAGGCTGGGGGGGCACTGGGAGGTTAGGGGGGGCTGAGGGGGACTGTGGGTCACGATAAGCGGTTGAGGGGCACAATGGGACACGGTTGGGGGCTGGAGGTTCTGCAGCAGGCTGGGGGGGGGGCACTGGGAGGTTAGGGGGGGGCTGGGGGGGGGCTGAGGGGGACTGTGGGTCACGATAAGCGGTTGAGTGGCACAATGGGACACGGTTGGGGGCTGGAGGTTCTGCAGCAGGCTGGGGGGGGGGGGCACTGGGAGGTTAGGGGGGGCTGAGGGGGACTGTGGGTCACGATAAGCGGTTGAGGGGCACAATGGGACACTGGAGGTTGGGGACACTATGGAGGGCTGGAGGTTCTACAGCAGGCTGTGGGGCACTGGGAAGTTGAGGGGCACTATGGAAGCTGAGGGGGCACTGTGGGTCACTATAGGAGGTTGGGGGTACTGTGGGACACAGTTAGAGGTTGGGGACACTATGGAGGGCTGGAGGTTCTTCTGAAGGCTGGGGTGGCACTGTGGGAGGTTAGGGGGCACTGAGGGGGCCTGTGGATCACTGTTGGAGGTTGAGGGGCACTATGGGACACTGTTGGAGGTTGAGGGCACTATGGAGGGCTGGAGGTTCTACTGAAGGCTGGGGTGGCACTGTGGGAGGTTAGGGGGCCTGTGGATCACTATAGGAGGTTGAGGGGCACTATGGGACACTGTTGGAGGTTGAGAGCACTATGGAGGGCTCGAGGTTATACAGCAGGCTGGGGGGGGGGGCACTGTAGGAGGTTAGGGGGCCACTGAGGGGGCTGTAGGTCACTATAGGAGGTTGAGGGGCACTATTGGACACTGTTGGAGGTTGGGGGCACTATGCAGGGCTGGAGGTTCTGCAGCAGGCTTTGGGTGGGGGGGGGGGGGGGGCACTGGGAGGTTAGGGGTCACTGCGGTGGAGGTTGAGGGGCACAATGGGACACTGGAGGTTGGGGACACTATGGAGGGCTGGAGGTTCTACAGCAGGCTGTGGGGCACTGTGGGAAGTTAGGAGGCACTATGGAAGCTGAGGGGGCACTGTGGGTCACTATAGGAGGTGGGGGGGGGGGGGGTACTGTGGGACACAGTTGGAGGTTGGGGACACTATGGAGGTCTGGAGGTTCTGTAGCAGGCTGGAGGGCACTGCGGAGGCTGAGGTCTGTTGGGGGGGGTAGGCTTGGGATGATTGTGGCCTACTATGGGAATATGGGGGGGTGGTCACTATAGGAACTGGACTAGTGATCCAGTGATCCATAGTGGTTGAGAAACACCGATTGATCGATCTATACGTTCGTAGACTGAGCAGAGAGTTCTCGGGGGGATCGATCGATGTATGGAGATATGAATAGAATGAATACTTTGTATCATTCAATGTTGCGGTTGTCAGGCATTGATACTTTGCATCACCTCCTCTGCAGTCCCGGTTATAATTTGTTACATTGTTTCTTCTGTAACGGAAGCTCCCTCTGCAGAACAACAGAGGGCGGCGGGTCCCCGGGGGAGCGCGGCGGGTCCCCGGGGGAGCGCGGCGGCGAGCGCCAGGTGTCCGGGTAGAATTCTATCCGTCTAGATTTTATTTTTGGTTTACACGAGGGCGGGGCGTGTCCGGAAGGCACCGCCATGTAGATGGATTACTCATTCCTTCCTGAGCCGTGTCCACAGAGCCCGGCGCGGCATAAAGAGCGCTCTGATTTCTCCTATTTACATTACATGGAAACCGGGGAACGTGCACCGAACGTAAAAACCAACCGCCGGGATACCAGGACTCCGAGCTACAGGGACTTAACCCCTTCAGTACCGGGCACTTTCACCCCCCTTCCCGCCCAGGACAATTTTCAGCTTTCACACGTTGAATGACAAATTGCGCAGTCATGTGACACTGTACCAATGTGACATTTTTATCATTTTTGTCACACAAAATAGAGCTTCTCTTTTGGTGGTATTTAATCACCGCTGGGATTTTATTTTTTGCAACACAAACAAAAAAAATACCCCGTAAATTTAAAAAAAGTTATATAGTTGGTTCTAAAATTTGTCATTTTTCTCCTTCACGGATGGGCACTGATGAGGTGGCACTTATGGGCTTGGATGAGGCAGCACTGAAGGGCGGCTCTGATGGGCACTGATGAGGTGGCACTCATGGGCACGGATGAGGCGGCACTCATGGGCATGGATGAGGCAGCACTGAAGGGCGGCTCTGATGGGCACTGATGGGGTGGCACTCATGGGCACGGATGAGGCAGCACTGATGAGGTGGCACTCATGGGCACGGATGAGGAAGCACTGATAAGGTGGCACTCATGGGCATGGATGAGGCAGCACTGATGAGGTGGCACTCATGGGCACGGATGAGGCAGCACTGATGAGGTGGCACTCATGGGCACGGATGAGGCAGCACTGATGAGGTGGCACTCATGGGCATGGATGAGGCAGCACTGATGAGGTGGCACTCATGGGCATGGATGAGGCAGCACTGAAGGGCACAAATGAGTCGGCACTGATGGACACTGATGAGCCAGCACAGATGGGGGAATAGATGAGACAGCAAAGATGGGCACTGATGGGGTGGCACTGATGAGGCAGCACTAATGGGCACTGATGGGGCAGCACTGATGGACAACGCTGATGAGCAGCACTAATGGGCACTTATGCGGTGGCACTGATGGGCAACGCTGATGAGCAGCACTAATGGGCACTTATGAGGTGGCACTGATGGGCAACGCTGATGAGCAGCACTAATGGGCCCTTATGGGGTGGCACTGATGGGCAACGCTGATGAGCAGCACTAATGGGCACTTATGGGGTGGCACTGATGGGCAACGCTGATGAGCAGCACTAATGGGCACTTATGGGGTGGCACTGATGGGCAACGCTGATGAGCAGCACTAATGGGCACTTATGGGGTGGCACTGATGGGCAACACTGATGAGCAGCACTAATGTGCACTTATGGGGTGGCACTGATATGGCACGTACACTGTAAGAAAATCAGGCAAACATTTTCGTCCGACGAGCGATCGTGAGCCGGCACAGATGGGGCGGCATGGATGAGGCAGCACTCATGGGCAGGGATGCGGCAGCCCTTAAAGGGTGGCTCTGTTGGGCATTGATGGGGCAGCACTGATAAGGTGGCACTCATGGGCACGGATGAGTCGGCACACATGGGCACTGATGAGCCGGCACATATGGGGCGACATGGATGAGGCAGCACTGATGGGGCGGCACTAATGGGTAACACTGATGTGCAGCACTAGTGGGCACTGATCTGGCACATACACTATAAGAAAAATCGGGCAAACATTTTGGCCCGAGGAACGATCGTACAATTTTCTGCACACAACTTTCGACAGTCGTTTCCAACATTCCGAATGAAAATGTCCAATGGGACAAAAACGCTCAAATTTTTCTCATACGGGAACAGAACGAATGATTTTATGTGTATCGGAGCAGATACGAGAAACTGCGCAAGATCAGAAACAACAAATACAAAAAATTTATAAATAATTTTTTTTTTAAATCAGCCGATCAGTCACCCGGTTTTCTCATAATGTGTACGGGGCTATAGGCAGCACTGGTGGGCACTGTTGGGACTGCACTGATAATCAGTGTACATGTCCCATTCACACAAGCTGGTTATCGTCTCTCCTCTCCTTATGCGGTCAGCGCGAGGACAGGAACGCCGATAACCAGCGTGTGTTTACATCCGTGATCAGCTGTGATTGGACAACGCTGATCACGTGGTAAAGAGCCATCACTGGGTCTCTGTGCTTCTCTATGCAATGCAGGCAGGTCATGGCCGCCCCCCCCAGCCATGATCTGCCAGCATTGCATAGAGAAGCACAGAGGCCCAGTGATGCCATCATTGGGTGTAAAATAAGTGTATGGAGGCCTCAGTATTCCACTCAAGAGGCCTCAGCTATGACGCAAGCAGGGGGGAGGCCTCGGCTATGACGCAAGCAGGGGGGAGGCCTCAGCTATGACGCAAGCAGGGGGGAGGCCTCAGCTATGACGCAAGCAGGGGGGAGGCCTCAGCTATGACGCAAGCAGGGGGGAGGCCTCAGCTATGACGCAAGCAGGGGGGAGGCCTCAGCTATGACGCAAGCAGGGGGGAGGCCTCAGCTATGACGCAAGCAGGGGGGAGGCCTCAGCTATGACGCAAGCAGGGGGGAGGCCTCAGCTATGACGCAAGCAGGGGGGAGGCCTCAGCTATGACGCAAGCAGGGGGGAGGCCTCAGCTATGACGCAAGCAGGGGGGAGGCCTCAGCTATGACGCAAGCAGGGGGGAGGCCTCAGCTATGACGCAAGCAGGGGGGAGGCCTCAGCTATGACGCAAGCAGGGGGGAGGCCTCAGCTATGACGCAAGCAGGGGGGAGGCCTCAGCTATGACGCAAGCAGGGAGGAGGCCTCAGCTATGACGCAAGCAGGGGGGAGGCCTCAGCTATGTCGCAAGCAGGGGGGAGGCCTCTGCTATGACGCAAGCAGGGGGGAGGCCTCAGCTATGACGCAAGCAGGGGGGAGGCCTCAGCTATGACGCAAGCAGGGGGGAGGCCTCAGCTATGACGCAAGCAGGGGGGAAGCCTCAGCTATGACGCAAGCAGGGGGGAAGCCTCAGCTATGACGCAAGCAGGGGGGGAGGCCTCAGCTATGACGCAAGCAGGGGGGAGGCCTCAGCTATGACGCAAGCAGGGGGGAGGCCTCAGCTATGACGCAAGCAGGGGGGAAGCCTCAGCTATGATGCAAGCAGGGGGGAGGCCTCAGCTATGATGCAAGCAGGGGGGAGGCCTCAGCTATGATGCAAGCAGGGGGGAGGCCTCAGCAATGATGCAAGCAGGGGGGAGGCCTCAGCTATGACGCAAGCAGGGGGGGAGGCCTCAGCTATGACGCAAGCAGGGGGGAGGCCTCAGCTATGACGCAAGCAGGGGGGGAGGCCTCAGCTATGATGCAAGCAGGGGGGAGGCCTCAGCTATGATGCAAGCAGGGGGGAGGCCTCAGCTATGATGCAAGCAGGGGGGAGGCCTCAGCTATGACGCAAGCAGGGGGGAGGCCTCAGCTATGATGCAAGCAGGGGGGAGGCCTCAGCTATGATGCAAGCAGGGGGAGGCCTCGGCTATGATGCAAGCAGAGGGGAAGCCTCGGCTATGACGTAAGCAGGGGGGAGGCCTCAGCTATGACGTAAGCAGGGGGGAGGCCTCAGCTATGATGTAAGCAGGGGGGGGAGGCCTCAGCTATGATGTAAGCAGGGGGGAGGCCTCAGCTATGATGTAAGCAGGGGGGAGGCCTCAGCTATGATGTAAGCAGGGGGGAGGCCTCAGCTATGATGTAAGCAGGGGGGAGGAGTTATGCAAATATCAAAAATGCCTTGACGGGTGGAGGAGTGGGCGTTGTATCTGCATGCAGCGCGTCTTCGGTAGCGGAAGGGTTGAGCCTCAGCCACACACCCCGCAGGACGGGCGGATGGGACGGCAATTCGATGATTTGGCATAATTGCACATTATCGCTATTATCTGATTAGTCACGTTGGAAAGGAGTAGTTGTGAGGCTGCCAAGGGAACCCAGTAATGTGAAGTCGCCTGGGAGGAGAGCAGCACTTACAGCAGCAATTAAAATTCACGAATTGTATAAACCTGCCATCATTATTTCTAGCGAAGGCTGACCATACACCATACAATCTGATTGTACAATCTTCTATACAGCCGCAATCACCAGGGCTGGGCCGATTTGGTATATATTAAATGCGTTGTTTAGGTCTGACCTCATATCATCGCTAAATCTAAAAAGGAGATCGAGCAATCAGATTGTAATGTGTATGACCACCTTAACGGCTTTGCCTATAAAAAACGGGCTCAGAATACTAAATCCAGACCTTTTTAGACCCTCAAATCAACGTAATACAAAGTAGGGATGCACCGAAATTTCGCCCTCCGAAATATAATCGGCCGAAAATGGCCCTTTCGGCAGGAAGCCGAAAGAGAATTCTTGCCGGTACTGGCGCCGAAAATGGGGCGGGGCCTGGGCGCTCCTGGTGCCGCCTATCAGGAGGGGCTTTCTATATCGTTGTCCGGGCACTTTGATAGACAGATCACCTGTCCAACCCTGGGACGGGTGATCTGTCCAGCAAAGTGCCCGGACGAGGGGGAGGGGGCTGTATGTGACGGCACGCAGCGGGGAACACACCGCTATTGAAATGAAAGCAGTGATGTTTCCAGGGCTCAAACAGGCGGCGGCGGCTCTCTCTTCACTGGCTGCAATGGGGACACTGGTGAGGCTGCATTGATCTCTTGTATCATCTCCCCAGTCTCTGACCGTCTCCTGTACCACGCCCCCAGTCTCTGACCGCCCCCAGTCTCTGACCGTCTCCTGTACCACGCCCCCAGTCTCTGACCCTCTCCTGTACCACGCCCCCAGTCTCTGACCCTCTCCTGTACCACGCCCCCAGTCTCTGACCCTCTCCTGTACCACGCCCCCAGTCTCTGACCCTCTCCTGTACCACGCCCCCAGTCTCTGACCCTCTCCTGTACCACGCCCCCAGTCTCTGACCCTCTCCTGTACCACGCCCCCAGTCTCTGACCCTCTCCTGTACCACGCCCCCAGTCTCTGACCCTCTCCTGTACCACGCCCCCAGTCTCTGACCCTCTCCTGTACCACGCCCCCAGTCTCTGACCCTCTCCTGTACCACGCCCCCAGTCTCTGACCCTCTCCTGTACCACGCCCCCAGTCTCTGACCCTCTCCTGTACCACGCCCCCAGTCTCTGACCCTCTCCTGTACCACGCCCCCAGTCTCTGACCCTCTCCTGTACCACGCCCCCAGTCTCTGACCCTCTCCTGTACCACGCCCCCAGTCTCTGACCCTCTCCTGTACCACGCCCCCAGTCTCTGACCCTCTCCTGTACCACGCCCCCAGTCTCTGACCCTCTCCTGTACCACGCCCCCAGTCTCTGACCCTCTCCTGTACCACGCCCCCAGTCTCTGACCCTCTCCTGTACCACGCCCCCAGTCTCTGACCCTCTCCTGTACCACGCCCCCAGTCTCTGACCCTCTCCTGTACCACGTCCTCAGTCTCTGACCATCTCCTGTACCATCTCTGCAGTCTCTGACCATCTCCTGTATAAAAATCTTTAAAACAGTCACTTTCGGTATCGGTTTTCGTGATCAATCAAGATTTGTTTTCGGTATCGGCACCAAATAACCCATTCGGTGCACCCAATTTGTCATCCTCCTCTTCTCTTTCCTCCAGTCAGTCAACTATATACCGTGATCTCTCTGATGACAGATTGCCTAAAAAACATAAAGGGTAACTCTGACGCTGCAACAACAGAATCACTACGACACCAACTGGGCACTCCGCTACCTCGTCGGCCACAGACAGTTCATCCTAAACAGGCACCTTCACACCCTTCGGCTACGTTGCACCCTTCATCACACGCCCCTCGAGGCCCACAGCTCCTCGCACCATTGCTTCTACGGTACTTTCCACTTCGGTCACCTCCTCTCCTTTACACCCCAACGCCACTACTACAGGTAAGCAACGTTGATGTTATCGTTTCCCCCCTCAGGAACTCCTCTACCAGCCGATCTCAGGACAGCACCGACAGGATCTACCAGCCGATCCCAGGATAGCACCGACAGGATCTACCAGCCGATCCCAGGATAGCACCGACAGGATCTACCAGCCGATCCCAGGATAGCACCGACAGGATCTACCAGCCGATCTCAGGATAGCACCGACAGGATCTACCAGCCGATCCCAGGATAGCACCGACAGGATCTACCAGCCGATCCCAGGATAGCACCGACAGGATCTACCAGCCGATCCCAGGATAGCACCGACAGGATCTACCAGCCGATCCCAGGATAGCACCGACAGGATCTACCAGCCGACCTCAGGATAGCACCGACAGGATCTACCAGCCGATCCCAGGATAGCACCGACAGGATCTACCAGCCGATCCCAGGATAGCACCGACAGGATCTACCAGCCGATCCCAGGATAGCACCGACAGGATCTACCAGCCGATCCCAGGACAGCACCGACAGGATCTACCAGCCGATCTCAGGATAGCACCGACAGGATCTACCAGCCGATCCCAGGATAGCACCGACAGGATCTACCAGCCGATCTCAGGATAGCACCGACAGGATCTACCAGCCGATCTCAGGATAGCACCGACAGGACTCCCAATGTAGAAACTATTTGCCTTAACGCAGTAAATGTTGTTCGTGATCACGAACAATCCACTATTCATTTACCCTCCTACGCTTCAACCGAATCGCAAACACAAGTTTTAAAACTGGGTTTAACATTTTGCCCCGACTCCCAAATTCCACCTTATTAACCACTTGAGATCTGCGCTATAGCCGAACGACGGCTACAGCGCGGACCTGCATTGCCGGGACTACGTCTATTGACCTAGTACTGTGTACGATCGGCCTGCACACCCCCTGAAGGGCGCGCTCTTTGATCAGCAAGCCAATGACAGCTGATCATGTGATGTCAACACAGCCGGTAATCGACTTTTTTTTCCCCTCCTCACGCTGTCAGCGCGAGGAGAAAAAAAAAAAGCCGATCAGCGGCTGCAGTGATCGGGGCATAAGTCCCGATCACTGCAAGCTGCCGCCAGCTCCTCAATGCCCACCTGTGCCCCCAACCAATGCCCACCTGTGCCCCCTACAATGCCCACCTGTGCCCCCCAGCTCCTCAATTCCCACCTGTGCCCCCTCAATGCCCACCTGTGCCCCATACAAAAAAAAGAAGATCACCAGGGGCAGTGATCGGGACGCAAGTCCCGATCACTGCAAGCTGCCGCCAGCTCCTCAATTCCCACCTGTGCCCCCTACAATGCCCACCTGTGCCCCCCAGCTCCTCAATTCCCACCTGTGCCCCCTCAATGCACACCTGTGCCCCATACAAAAAAAAGATCACCAGGGGCAGTGATCGGGACGCAAGTCCCGATCACTGCAAGCTGCCGCCAGCTCTTCAATGCCCACCTGTGCCCCCTACAAGTGCCACCTAGCAGTAGGCAACAGTGCCACCTACCAGCGCCACCCATCAGTGCCCACAGTGCCACCTGTCAGTGCCCACAAGCAGTGCTGCACATCAGTGTCACCCATCAGTGCCCACAAGCAGTGCCTGAAGATCAGTGCTGCACATCAGTGTCACCCATCAGTGCCACCCATCCGTGCCACCCATCAGGGCCGCCTTATCTGTCCCCATCAGTGCAGCCTATCAGTGCCCACCAGTGCCGCCTCATCAGCGCATATCAATGAAGCAGAAAAATTACCTGTTTGCAAAAAATTTAATAACAAAACTATGAAACGTGATTTTTATTTTTTCAAAATTTTCCATATTTTTTTGTTTGTTTAGCAAAAAATAAAAATCCCAGCTGTAATTAAATACCACCAAAAGAAATCTCTATCTAGCTCTATCTAAAAATGTCATTTGGGTACAGTGTAGGATGACCGCGTTATTGTCAAAGTGCGTCAGCGCCGAAAGATGAAAATTGGTCTGGGCAGGAAGGTGTCTAAGTGCCCCCCCCCCCCCCCCCGGTATTGAAGTGGTTAAAACTAATAACACACAAAGAATTAAATGTGACCAATGTTTTCATTGAACACACCATGTAAATCATTCACAGTGCAGGTGGAAAAAGTATGTGAACCCTCGGATTTAATAACTGGTTGAACCTCCTTTTGGCCGCAAGAACTTCAACCAAAAACGTTTCCTGTAGTTGCAGATCAGACGTGCGCAGCGGTCAGGAGTAATTCTTCCCCAATCCTCAGAGCTGTTTATTCAGTTGAGCAATATTCTTGGGACGTCCGGTGCAAATCGCTTTCTTGAGAACACGCCACAGCATCTCAATGGGGTTGAGGTCAGGACTCTGACTGGACCACTCCAGAAGGCGTATTTTCTTATGTTTAAGCCATTCTGTTGTTGATTTACTTCTATGGTTTTGGGTCGTTGTCCTGTTGCAGCACCCATCTTCTGTTGACGTAATAAAAGGGGGGGAACCAACTGCGCAAAACAAATCAATATATAACAACCACTGCCACCATCTTCTGTTGAGCTTCAGCTGGTGGACAGACGGCCTTACGTTCTCCTGCAAAATGTCTTGATAAACTTGGGAATTCATTTTTCCTTCGATGATATCGATCCGTCCAGGCCCTGAAGCAGCCCCAAACCATGATGCCCCCCCCCCCACCACCATACTTCACAGTTGGGATGAGGTTTTGATGTTGGTGTGCCGCGCCTCTTTTTCTCCACACATAGTGTTGTGTGTTTGTTCCAAACAACTCAACTTTGGTTTCATCCGTCCACAGAATATTTTGCCAGTGGAACATCCAGGTGCTCTTGTGCAAACTGTAAACGTGCAGCAATGTTTTTTTTGGACAGCAGTGGCTTCCTCTTTGGTTTCCTCCCATGAAATCCATTCTTGTTTAGTGTTTTACGTATCGTAGAGATGTTGGCATATACCAGAGACTTTTGTAAGTAGCTGACACTCTAGGATTCCTCTTCACCTCATTGAGCAGTCTGCGCTGGGCTCCTGCAGTCATCTTTACAGGACGTTCCACTCCTAGGGAGAGCAGCAGCAGTGCTGAACTTTCTCCATTCATAGACAATTTGTCTTACCGAGGACTGATGAACAGCAAGGCTTTTTGGAGATACTTTTATAACCCTTTCCAGCTTTATGCAAGTCAACAATAGACATGTGCAATTCGTTTCGTTTTTTATTTTTTTTTTTTTTTTTCGTTTTCCGTTAAAATTCGTTATCGTACGAATGATTCGCTAAGAATTTTAACGAATGTTTGAATCAAACGAATATGAAAAACAACGAAAATCCGAAATAACCAAATTAGAAACAACGAAACTACGAAAGAAGAAAATCCGAAAAACGAAAACAGGACCAACGAAAATCAGAATGAACAAAAAAATTCGTACATTCGTAACTTTTTTTTTTTTTGTTGAATTGGTAATTTTCCGTGTCCCTTACAATGGCGCTGCTTAACGTGCTTCGAATGGATTGAATGAAAAAATTCGTACATTCGTAACTTTTTTTCTTTTGAATTGGTAATTTTCCATGTCCCTTACAATGGCGCTGCTTAACGTGCTTCGAATGGATTGAACGAAAAAATTTGTAACATTTTTTTTTTTTTTGCGATTCGTAATTTTCTGTCTCTTACAATGGCGCTGCTTAACGTGCTTCGAATGGATTGAACGAAAAAATTCGTACATTCGTAACTTTTTTTTTCGATTCGGAATTTTCCGTGTCTCTTACAATGTAATAATAGCATACACATTACATCAAATTATGAATTATGCTCCGATTACGAATCTACGAAAACAATGTTACGAAAGTACGAATAAATCAATCTAACGAAAGTACGAATGTAACTAAATCTACGAAAATACGAATGCGTCCGAATTTGGAATAAACGAAAATTAAACTAACGGAAAAACGAATCAACGAAAAAATAACTTACGAAAATACGAATCGTTACGAATCAACGGAAACGAAAAGAAACGAAACGAAAATAAACAAATTTTTCTATTGTGCACATGTCTAGTCAACAATTCTTAAATCGTAGGTCTTCTGAGAGCTCTTTTGTGCGGAGGCGTCATTGACATAAGGCAAAGCTTCTTGTGAAAAGCAAACCCAGAACCGATGCGTGTTTTTTATAGGGCAGGGCAGCTGTAACCAACACCTCCAATCTCATCTCATTGATTGGACTCCAGTTGGCCGACACCTCACTCCAATTAGCTCTTGGAGATCTCATTAGTCTAGGGGTTCACATACTTTTTCCACCTGCACTGTGAATGTTTACATGGTGCGTTCAATAAAAACAGGGTAACGTTTACGTCAAACGTCACTTCCGCCCAATGGTCTTAAATTGGGAATAAAAACATTTATTTATTGCATTTGAGTTTAAGACCCCTTTTACACCGAGGGCGTTTTTTTGCAGGCGCTATAGCGTTAGAAATAGCGCCTGCAATCCGCCCTAAAACAGATGCACCATTGTCTCCAGTGTGAAAGCCTGAGGGCTTTCACACTGCAGCCGTGCGCTGGCAGGACTTCAGGAAAAGTCCTGCCAGCAGCTTCTTTGGAGCGGTGAAGGAGCCGTGCGTTTACCGCTCCTCCACCGCTGCTCCCCATTGAAATCAATGGGGCAGCGCTGTAATACCGCCGGCAAAACGCCGCTATTGCAGGGGGTTTTAACCCTTTCTTGGCCGCTAGCAGCCGAAACACGCCGCAAATCCGACGGTAAAACGCTGCTAAAAATAGCAGCGTTTTACCGCCGACGCTATGGGCGGTGTGTTGTGAAAGGGGTCTTAGACCCCCCCAAACACATTATGTATGTATGTATGTAAAGACCGCTACGCAAATACGGTGTGACAAACTATAGCAACAACCTCCATTTTATTCTCTAGGGTGTCTGAAAATTAATATATAATTTTTTATAATTATTAGTATATATAATATATATATATATATATACACACACACATATACATATACATATATACACACACACACACACACACACACACACACACACACACATACATACTAATAATAATTATAAAAAAATTATATATTAAAATTTTCAGACACCCTAGAGAAATAAAATGGCGGTTGTTGCTATAGTTTATGTCACACCGTATTTGCGTAGCGGTCTTTACAAGCACAATTTGTTCATGTGACGCCTAGATGGTGGAAAGGTAGCCACATGGAAAGGAAATTTAAAATACTTGATTTTTTTGGTGCTTTTTACTAGCAATTTTTTTCCCCCCATTTGGTGACAGGGTCTCTTTACCAAAAGTAGGTGAAAAGGGTGTGAGATCTGACTACAAACACGTTGATTGCTTTAATTGTTTACACAACAAGCAGACACGCCCCTCTGCCAGATTACACCAGGAATGCCGCCGGGGTGTGACCGCAGGAGTCACCCATAAAAAGTCAACGTACGATCGTTTTACAGCCTAATTGCTCAATTATATACTGAATACACCCAGGAAAAAGAATGTCCGGGAATACACAGTACACTCCTTGGATACGACGGCTCCATTTGTTTTCGTTTTTTCAGTATTTTTTTTTCTTTATTAGAGCCTGGCGATCCTGCTAAGGACATAGTTCCTGTCCTACAAAGACCACCAACGGAAGGAGGTCCAACAAAAATGACGACCAACGGAAGGAGGTCCTACAAACGACCAACAAAAGGAGGTCCTACAAAATGACCAACGGAAGGAAGGAGGTCCTACAAAATGACCAACGGAAGGAGGTCCTACAAATGACCAACGGAAGGAAGGAGGTCCTACAAATGACCAAAGGAAGGAAGGAAGGAGGTCCTACAAATGACCAACGGAAGGAAGGAGGTCTTACAAATGACCAACGGAAGGAAGGAGGTCCTACAAATGACCAACGGAAGGAAGGCGGTCCTACAAATGACCAACGGAAGGAAGGCGGTCCTACAAATGACCAACGGAAGGAAGGAGGTCCTACAAATGACCAACGGAAGGAAGGAGGTCCTACAAATGACCATCGAAAGGAAGGAGGTCCTACAAATGACCATCGAAAGGAAGGAGGTCCTACAAAGGACCATCGAAAGGAGGTCCTACAAAGGACCATCGAAAGGAGGTCCTACAAAAGGACCAACGGAAGGAAGGAGGTCCTACAAATGACCAAAGGAAGGAAGGAGGTCCTACAAATGACCAACGGAAGGAAGGAGGTCCTACAAATGACCAACGGAAGGAAGGAGGTCCTACAAAATGACCAAGGGAAGGAGGTCCTACAAAATGACCAACGGAAGGAAGGAGGTCCTACAAATGACCAACGGAAGGAAGGAGGTCCTACAAATGACCAACGAAAGGAAGGAGGTCCTACAAATGACCAACGAAAGGAAGGAGGTCCTACAAATGACCAACGAAAGGAAGGAGGTCCTACAAATGACCAACGGAAGGAAGGAGGTCCTACAAATGACCAACGGAAGGAAGGAGGTCCTACAAATGACCAACGGAAGGAAGGAGGTCCTACAAATGACCAACGGAAGGAAGGAGGTCCTACAAAATGACCAACGGAAGGAAGGAGGTCCTACAAATGACCAACGGAAGGAAGGAGGTCCTACAAATGACCAACGGAAGGAAGAAGGTCCTACAAATGACCAACGGAAGGAAGGAGGTCCTACAAATGACCATCGAAAGGAAGGAGGTCCTACAAAGGACCATCGAAAGGAGGTCCTACAAAGGACCATCGAAAGGAGGTCCTACAAAAGGACCAACAGAAGGAGGTCCTACAAATGACCGCCAACGGAAGGAGGTCCTACAAAGGACCATCGAAAGGAGGTCCTACAAAGGACCAACGGAAGGAAGGAGGTCTTACAAATGACCAACGGAAGGAAGGAGGTCTTACAAATGACCAACGGAAGGAAGGAGGTACTACAAATGACCAACGAAAAGAGGTCCTACAAAGGACCAACGGAAGGAGGTCCTACAAATGACCAACGGAAGGAAGAAGGTCCTACAAATGACCAACGGAAGGAAGGAGGTCCTACAAATGACCAACGGAAGGAGGTCCTACAAATGACCAACGGAAGGAGGTCCTACAAATGACCAACGGAAGGAGGTCCTACAAATGACCAACGGAAGGAGGTCCTACAAATGACCAACGGAAGGAGGTCCTACAAATGACCAACGGAAGGAGGTCCTACAAATGACCAACGAAAGGAAGAAGGTCCTACAAATGACCATCGAAAGGAAGAAGGTCCTACAAATGACCATCGAAAGGAAGAAGGTCCTACAAATGACCATCGAAAGGAAGAAGGTCCTACAAATGACCATCGAAAGGAGGTCCTACAAATGACCGCCAACGGAAGGAGGTCCTACAAATGAGGTCCGACGCTATAGGTAGCGCCAGGCCAGGCCACATGCAGTCCAACTTTTCTTGGATTCCATTGACATTTTTTGGGAAATTTAATTTGCACCAATGACATTGCAGCGATCCCAAAAATGTAAATCCCGAGACAGGAATTAAAACGTATTTCCAAGTTGTCAAAAAAAAAATTCAAGCAGGTTCTCAATTCTTTCGGTCGGAAAAAAGTTCCGATCGGAAATTCCGATCACCTGTAGCAATTCCGACGCGCAAAATTCCTACGCATGCTCGGAAACAATTCGACGCATGCTCGGAAGCATTGAACTTAATTTTTCTCGGCTCGTCGTAGTGTTGTACGTCACCGCCGCGTTCTTGGCGGTCGAAAGTTCGGCGAAACTTTTGTGTGACCGTGTGTATGCAAGCCAAGCTTGAGCGGAATTCCGTCGGAAAAACCATCCAAGAAAGCGCCGTATTGCAAAAAAATGGCCTAGGCAGAAGGGGGGTAAAACCTTCTGAAGCTGAAGCAGTTAAAGAGGGATCGATTCCATGATGAATCACCTGAAGCCTGATCTCTCTCCTGCAGCTAGTCAGCACCCCGGGTGGGTTATCTCCTCTTCCATCGGTTCCCAGCGATCCGCCCAGTCTGAGCACACAGAGCGGCGCGCTCCTAGCGCCTCCATTTATTGTACTTATTCAAACACTGCCCGTCCTTCCCTCACCCACCCATCATGATGCAATACCCAGCGACTGGCCAGGAATGGGCAGAGATGGGGGGGAGGGGGAGAAAACGAACAAGGAGTGCGGAAAAAAAAAAAAAATGTTTAAAAGACGAGGAGAGGCGGGAGTTATGGGAGGACTCCGGACTTCATACAATCACAGCCCCTTCTTAAAGGAAACCGCGGATTTCAGACGTCTTTATCCAGAGGAAACAAAGTAACAATTTACTTTATAGACGGTGCAATCAGCATCCTAGATCCCCCTCCCTCCAACAAAAAATAATAATTCAGATTAAAGGGCATCGGGCACACATCAGGGTGCGCGTCTGTGTGAGTTTAAGCGCTACATTTGCGTCCGTTTTATCAAAACGCCCCCCCGACGCAGTACATAGGCACGAACGGGCGGATTAAAAAGCAAGGTTGATGGATTAGACAGCGATCGATATATTGATAAAGTAAAAAAAGAAGAAGCTATTGACACGTCCCCTCCTATAATGGCGATCAGGTTAAACGATTGACTGTTCAGGCCACTGATTGCCGGACTGAAATGTAAATCCCCCCCCCACCCCAGCCTAGTGGTGTTGGGGTCCCCCTCATAGTGTGGGTTATTTTGGGGTCCCCATCGTAGTAGGGCTGTTGTCCACCTTGTAGTGATGTTGTTTTGGGGTCCCCCTCAGAGTGGTATCCCCCTTGTAGTGCGTTATTTTGGGGTCACCCTCAGAGTGGTGTTGTCCCCTTGTAGTGCGTTATTTTGGGGTCCCCCCCACAGTGGTGTTGTCCCCTTGTAGTGCACGTTATGTTGGGGTTCCCCTCTGAGTGGTGTTGTCCCCCTTATAGTGCAAGTTATTTTGGGGTCCCCCTCATAGTGGTGTTTTCCCCCTCGTAATGTGGGTTAGTTTGGGGTCCCCCTCAGAGTGGTGTTGTCCCCCTTGTAGTGTGAGCTATTTTGGGGTCCCCCTCAGAGTGAATGCTGTCCCCCTCGTAGTGGTGTTGTCCCCCTTGTGGGTTATTTTGGGGCCCCCCTCAGAGTGGTGTCCCCCTTCGTAGTGTGCGTTATTTTGGGGGCCCCCCTCAGAGTGGTGTTGTCCCCCTTATAGTGCAAGTTATTTTGGGGTCACCGTCAGAGTGGTGTTGTCCCCCTTGTAGTGTGAGCTATTTTGGGGTCCCCCTCAGAGTGAATGCTGTCCCCCTCGTAGTGGTGTTGTCCATCTTGTGGGTTATTTTGGGGTCCCCCCCAGAGTGGTGTTGTCCCCTTGTAGTGCAAGTTATTTTGGGGTCCCCCTCAGAGTGGTGTTGTCCCCTTGTAGTGCACGTTATGTTGGGGTTCCCCTCTGAGTGGTGTTGTCCCCCTTATAGTGCAAGTTATTTTGGGGTCCCCCTCATAGTGGTGTTTTCCCCCTCGTAATGTGGGTTAGTTTGGGGTCCCCCTCAGAGTGGTGTTGTCCCCCTTGTAGTGTGAGCTATTTTGGGGTCCCCCTCAGAGTGAATGCTGTCCCCCTCGTAGTGGTGTTGTCCCCCTTGTGGGTTATTTTGGGGCCCCCCTCAGAGTGGTGTCCCCCTTCGTAGTGTGCGTTATTTTGGGGGCCCCCCTCAGAGTGGTGTTGTCCCCCTTATAGTGCAAGTTATTTTAGGGTCCCCCTCAGAGTGGTGTTGTCCCCCTTGTAGTGTGAGCTATTTTGGGGTCCCCCTCAGAGTGAATGCTGTCCCCCTCGTAGTGGTGTTGTCCATCTTGTGGGTTATTTTGGGGTCCCCCCCAGAGTGGTGTTGTCCCCTTGTAGTGCAAGTTATTTTGGGGTCCCCCTCAGAGTGGTGTTGTCCCCTTGTAGTGCACGTTATGTTGGGGCCCCCCTCAGAGTGGTGTTGTCCCCCTTATAGTGCAAGTTATTTTGGGGTCACCGTCAGAGTGGTGTTGTCCCCCTCATAATGTGGGTTATTTTGGGGCCCCCCTCCCATAATAGCACTAAATGCTGTACCAAAAAAGTCGAAATGCACGCAGGACGATTTACGCATCCCCCCCCCCCCCATAATGGCGCTTGGATCTAAGGATTGACCAATCAGGAACGGAATGCTGTAGTGGTGTTGGGGTCTGACGAATGGAAGCGCCAAGCGCTCTATAGTAGACGGGGGATGGTGGTGACCCACGTATGGCATGGTGGTGGGTCATACGCAGTAGGGCAGTGGGTCAGGTGTAGAATGAAGGATAGTCAAGTGTAGCATGACAGTGGGTCAAGTGTAGGATAGAGTTTGGTCAAGAGTGGCATGGCAGTGGGTCAACTGGTGAAGTATAGCATAGTGATGGATCAGGGTTAGAATGGCAGTTGACCAATTGTGGCTTGGTGATGGGTGAAGTGTAGAATGCTGGTTGGTTAAGTGTGGCATGGTAGTAAGCCAAAGTGTAGAATATAGGAGGGTCAAGTGTGCCATGGAGGTGGATCAAGTGTGGCATAGTGATGGATCTGGGTTAGAGTGGCAGTTGGCTCAGTGGATTGTCTACGGCACAGCAGTCGTCTGTCAAGTATAGAATGGTGGTGGGTCAAGTGTCCATGGCAGTGTGTCAAGTATGGTATGGAAGTCCATTGAGTATAGAAGTTGGCATGTGGCACGGCGATGGATCAAGTGTGGCCAGGCAATGTAGCAAGTGTAGAATTGCAAGTGGCCAATTGTGGCATGCTGGTTAGTTAGGTGTGACACGGCAATGGGTCAAGTGTAGAATGAAGGTGGGGCAAGTTTGACATGGTGATGGATCAGGGTTAGAATGGCAGTTGTCCAAGTGTGGCATGGCAGTAGGTTAACTATGGCACAGCAGTTCATCAAGTATAGAATGGTGGTGGGTCAAGTATGGCATTGCAGTCCATCAAGTATAACAGTTGGTATGTGGCATGGCAGTGTGGCAAGCGTAGAATGGCAGTTGGTTAAGGATGGCATGGTGATGGGTCAAGTGTAGAATGCTGGTTGGTTAAGTGTGGCATGGCAGTAGGTCAAGTGTAGAATGTTGGTTAAGTGTGGCATGGTGGTGGGTAAAGTGTGGCATGGCGGTGGGTCAAGTGTAGAATGCTGGTTGGTTAAGTGTGGCATGGCGGTGGGTCAAGTGTAGAATGTTGGTTAAGTGTAGAATGGCGGTGGGTCAAGTGTGGCATGGCGGTGGGTCAAGTGTGGCATGGCGGTGGACGGGGGGGGGGTTAGAATGGCAGTTGACAAGTGTGGGATGCCGGTGGGCGTCCATCAATTACAGAATGCCAGTCGGTCTAGTGTGGTATGGTAGTCCCTTGAGTATAGAAGTTGGCACGTGGTATGGTGATGGATCAAGCGTGGCACGGCAATGGGTAAAGCGTGGGATGGTGATGGGTAAAGCGTGGCACGGCAATGGGTAAAGCGTGGGATGGTGATGGGTAAAGCGTGGCACGGCGGTGGGTAAAGCGTGGGATGGCGGTGGGTAAAGCGTGTGACGGAGATGGGTAAAGCGTGGGATGGCGGTGGGTAAACCTTGGGATGGCGGTCGGTATTTTATACATGAGGCTGGGGGTAACAGACGGGGAGGTACTTATCACAAATAGGTACCCGCTACCCCTCCACAAACCAAGTGCCCAGAAGTTAGAGGGGGAGGGGATGGGTGGGGTGTTGGGGGGGGTAACTTCTCATTTTGGGTGACGGGGCAGAAAGTACAGAACACTCCGCATGCCGAGGGATACAATCCAATCAGGAGAGAGATACACATTATATCTATATATACACATCACAGGGATAGGAGAGGTATACAGGAGCAGTGCTGGGACAAGGCCATTTGGTGCCCAGGGCGAAGATGGCAAACTGCGCCCCCCCGGCCACACGGTGGCAAATTAAAGGGGACGTACCTGTACGCCCATCTGCCTGTCCGTGCCATTCTGTCAACGTGCGTATGGCCGTCCTTAAGTGGTTAATGTATTGCCATTGGTCACAGATGCATTAACACTAACACTGGTGCCACCAATGCAGCAGAAAGGGATTAACTGCCACTGGTCACTAATGCATCAGTCACCAATGTGGCAACACATTAACCCCCCTCTGTATATTACAGAAATATCATTACCATTGTAATTAACCTCCCCTCACCCACCTCCGGCTAGCAACATGGGCGCTTTTAACCCCTTCTTGGGGGGTTAAAAGTTTCCTGCTAGCAGCCAAAAAGTACCGCCTAAATAGTGGTAAAGCGCCGCTAAAACTGGCATCGCTTTACCACTAATGGACCCGCCACCCCAGTGTGAAAGAAGCTTTATAAAAAATGTAAAAGAAGTCAGTGGCGGCAGTGGACATTGCAAGGACTGCACACGGACCAGTGTCCGTGTGAGGACACCTTGCTGACCCCTGTCCATGCTGCATTACATATACTCCCACCTGTCATACAGCCAGGGCCGTCTTTAATATTGATTGGACCCTGGGCAAAGATTTTTATTAGGCCCCACCCCAGCTAGACTTAAAATGAGTTTACTGCAGCAGATCAGGCAGTGATTGTGATTGGCTGCCAGAGATTACAACACATCATTACAGCTCAGCCTCACAGATTAGTTGCTAGCAGTTACAGAACATTATTACTGTTCACTAATTGGATTCTAGAGCGAGGTGGGTGCAGAGTACAGGACTGAGGTGGGTGCAAAGTGCAGGACTGAGGTGGGTGCAAAGTGCAGGACTGAGGTGGGTGCAAAGTGCTGGACTGTGGTGGGTGCAAAGTGCAGGACTTAGGTGGGTGCAGGACTGAGGTGGGTGCAGGACTGTGGTGGGTGCAGGACTGGGGTGGGTGCAGGACTGGGGTGGGTGCAGGACTGGGGTGGGTGCAGTCTGAGGTGGGTGCAGTCTGAGGTGGGTGCAGACTAAGGTATGTGCAGACTGGGGTGGGTGCAGAGTGCAGGACTGAGGTGGGTGCAGAGTGGGGTGGGTGCAGAATGCAGGACTGAGGTGGGTGCAGGACTGAGGTGGGTGCAGAGTGCAGGACTGAGGTGGGTGCAGGACTGAGGTGGGTGCAGAGGGGGTTGGGTGCAGAGTGCAGGACTGAGGTAGGTACCGACTGAGGTGGGTGCAGAGTGCAGGACTGAGATGGGTGCAGGACTGAGGTGGGTGCAGAGGGGGTTGGGTGCAGAGTGCAGGACTGAGGTGGGTGCAGAGTGGGGTGGGTGCAGAATGCAGGACTGAGGTGGGTGCAGGACTGAGGTGGGTGCAGAGTGCAGGACTGAGGTGGGTGCAGGACTGAGGTGGGTGCAGAGGGGGTTGGGTGCAGAGTGCAGGACTGAGGTAGGTACCGACTGAGGTGGGTGCAGAGTGCAGGACTGAGATGGGTGCAGGACTGAGGTGGGTGCAGAGGGGGTTGGGTGCAGAGTGCAGGACTGAGGTGGGTGCAGACTGAGGTGGGTGCAGGACTGAGGTGGGTGCAGAGTGCAGGACTGAGGTGGGTGCAGAGGGAGGTATGTGCAGACTGGGGTGGGTGCAGACTGGGGTGGGTGCAGACTGGGGTGGGGGCAGACTGGGGTGGGGGCAGACTGGGGTATGTGCAGACTGGGGTGGGTGCAGACTGGGGTGGGTGCAGACTGGGGCGGGGGGGGGTGCAGTGGTGGGGGTGGGTGCAGACTGGGGTGGGTGCAGACTGGGGGGGGGGCAGAGTGGGGTGGGGGCAGACTGGGGTGGGTGCAGACTGGGGTGGGTGCAGACTGGGGTGGGTGCAGAGTGCAGCTCTCCTCCCACCCAGATTCCAGTACAGAGCGCCACTCCACTCTACAAGGCTGTCCTCCCAAAATATCCCCCCCTCCCCCAGATTCCAGTTCCAGTACAGAGTTTTCCTCTGTCCCAAATGATACTCACAGGTTCAGCATGTTGTCCTCCGATGTCCATGCAGCCTGCCAGTCCCAGAAGCAGCTTCCTCTGTGCACAGTCCCCGCCCCTTCCTCCTCTTCTCTGTATGATACAGCTATGCCAACCTGGTACATCACAGTACACCGCACACACAGCACACTTCTACTACAAGGCAGCCAAATCTATGCAGGAGAGGGTGCACACACTGTTTACACCACACACTTCCCCATCTGTCACAGTGGAAATTAAACAGCAGTGGTGGCCATTAACCTGTCTCAGCCTCCTCCCCTCCCCCAATCCAGACATTTATTAATTTGTTTCTGCTTACTTTTACACAAGTGGAGTCTGGACCGTAGCACACTGTCTGTCACACTGCAATCCATTTTCCAAATGTTCTACCTTAGCTTCCTTCCAGCTTGAGCAAGGCAGCAGCTCCTCGGCTCCTCTAGGTCACAGCGCCGAGTCTGACACAGCTCCCTGCGCTCCTCTGAGTCCTCCCACATTCCCTCCGGCCATGAGTGACATCACGCCGCTGGAAGGGACTACAAGACTCCTTCGTAGGGGTACTAGGGGACATTAAACAGTGAAGCTGAGGGAAGGGGGGATGCAGGAGCGCACACACTCTGCACACACAGGTTGTACAGTGCCGCTGGGCGCTAACATAGATGACTTGTAGACACTGGCAGGGCGGCGGCCGTGGCAGAACTTCACCTGCAGGCTGCGCCCCCCCCTCCTATAGCAAATGGTAGCGCCCAGGGCACGTGCCCCTTCCGCCCCTGCCTTGTACCGGCCCTGTACAGGAGGGGTATATATATATATATACAGGGATTGGGGGGGGGTGAGGGGGTCTTACGATCTCGGTGGCCAGCACGATCCCTTTCTTGGTCCGGATGTAGGAGCGGACATGCTCGGTACAGCTCGCGCTCTGGTCGGGACTCGGGTCGGACATTCTGGCAGCACTGGAGGAGGGAGCGCCGGTGGAGTGAAGTGGGAGCTGTCCGGGGGGCGTGGCGGGAGCTGTCAGGGGGGCGTGGCGGGAGTTGTCCGGGGGGCGTGGCGGGAGCTGTCTGTGAGCTGGGTGTGGGCGGGGCGTGCAGACAGGAGGCGGGAACCCCCGAGCCACTCTAATTCCATATAAGGAGTGAGGAGGGTCGCTGGGTGTGCCGGAGCTCCGCCCCCTGAATGTGCGGGAAGAGTTCTCTCTGCTGATATAAAGAGGCAAAATACATTCCCTGTGCACCTTTCTCATCATCACACTCCACATCAGAGCCCCTCCCTTATATCAGAGCCCCTCCCTTATATCAGAGCCCCTCCTTATATCAGAGCCCCTCCCATTACATCAGAGCCCCTCCTTATATCAGAGCCCCTCCCCCTTACACCAAAGCCCCTCCTTATATCCGAGCCCCTCCCCATTACATCACAGCCCCTCCCTTATATCAGAGCCCCTCCCCCTTACATCAAAGCCCCTCCTTTTACATCAGAGCCCCTCCCATTACATCAAAGCCCCTCCTTCTATCCGAACCCCTCCCCATTACATCACAGCCCCTCCCTTATATCAGAGCCCCCCCCTTACATCAGAGCCCCTCCCTTACATCAGAGCCCCTCCCCCTTACATCAAAGCCCCTCCTATTACATCAGAGCCCCTCCCATTACATCAGAGCCCCTCCTTATATCCGAGCCCCTCCCCATTACATCACAGCCCCCCCTTACATCAGAGCCCCTCCCTTACATCAGAGCCCCTCCCTTATATCAGAGCCCCTCCTATTACATCAGAGCCCCTCCCATTACATCAGAGACCCTCCCTTATAGCAGAGCCCCTACCATTACATCACAGCCCCTCCCTTATATCAGAGCCCCTCCCCCTTACACCAAAGCCCCTCCCATTACATCAGAGCCCCTCCTTATATCCGAGCCCCTCCCCATTACATCACAGCCCCTCCTATTACATCAGAGCCCCTCCCATTACATCAGAGCCCCTCCTTATATCCGAGCCCCTCCCCATTACATCACAGCCCCTCCCTTATATCAGAGCCCCTCCCCCTTACATCAAAGCCCCTCCTATTACATCAGAGCCCCTCCCATTACATCAAAGCCCCTCCTTATATCCGAGCCCCTCCCCATTACATCACAGCCCCTCCCATTACATCAGAGCCCCTCCTTATATCCGAGCCCCTCCCCATTACATCACAGCCCCTCCCTTATATCAGAGCCCCCCCCCCTTACATCAGAGCCCCTCCCCCTTACATCAGAGCCCCTCCCTCTCACATCAGAGCCCCTCCCTTATATCAGAGCCCCTCCCATTACATCAGAGACCCTCCCTTACAGCAGAGCCCCTCCCTTATAGCAGAGCCTCTCCCTTATAGCAGAGCCCCCCCCCTTACATCAGAGCCCCTCCCTTACATCAGAGCCCCTCCCTCTCACATCAGAGCCCCTCCCTTATATCAGAGCCCCCCCATTACATCAGAGCCCCTCCCATTACATCAGAGACCCTCCCTTACAGCAGAGCCCCTCCCTTATAGCAGAGCCTCTCCCTTATAGCAGAGCCCCTCCCTTACATCAGAGCCCCTCCCTTATATCAGAGCCCCTCCCTTATAGCAGAGCCCCTCCCATTACATCAGAGCCCCTTCCTTATATCAGAGCCCCTCCCCCTTACATCAGAGCCCCTCCTTACATCAGAGTCCCCCCATTACATCAGAGTCCTTCCATTATATCAGAGCCCCCCCCCATTACATCAGAGTCCCTCCCCCATTACATCAGAGCCCCTCCCCGTTACATCAGAGTCCCCCTTACATTAGAGCCCCTCCCCTTTACATCAGAGCCCCCCAATTACATCAGAGTCCCTCCTTACATCAAAGTCCCCCCATTATATCAGAGCCCCCCTTACATTAGAGCCCCTCCCTTACATCAGAGCCCCTCTTTTATATCAGAGCCCCTCCCCCTTACATCAGAGCCCCTCCTATTACATCAGAGCCCCTCCCTCTCACATCAGAGCCCCTCCCTTTACATCAGAGCCCCTCCCTTACATCAGAGCCCCTCCCTTACAGCAGAGCCCCTCCCTTACAGCAGAGCCCCTCCCTTATATCAGAGCCCCTCCCTTATATCAGAGCCCCTCCCTTATATCAGAGCCCCTCCCTTACATCAGAGCCCCTCCCTTATAGCAGAGCCCCTCCCTTACATCAGATCCCCTCCCTTATAGCAGAGCCCCTCCCTTACAGAAGAGCCCCTCCCTTATAGCAGAGCCCCTCCCTTATAGCAGAGCCCCTCCCTTACAGCAGAGCCCCTCCCTTATAGCAGAGCCCCTCCCTTACATCAGAGCCCCTCCCATTACATCAGAGCCCCTTCCTTATATCAGAGCCCCTCCCCCTTACATCAGAGCCCCTCCCCCTTACATCAGAGCCCCTCCTTACATCAGAGTCCCCCCTTACATCAGAGCCCCCCCCCATTACATCAGAGTCCCTCCCCCATTACATCAGAGCCCCTCCCCGTTACATCAGAGTCCCCCTTACATTAGAGCCCCTTCCCATTAAATCAGAGCCCCTTCCCATTACATCAGAGTCCCTCCTTACATCAAAGTCCCCCTATTATATCAGAGCCCCTCCCCATTACATCAGAGTCCCCCTTACATCAGAGACCCTCTCCATTACATCAGAGCCCCCAATTACATCAGAGTCCCCCCATTACACCAGATCCCCTCCCCATTACATCAGAGTCCTTCCCCTTTACATCAGAGTCCCCCCTTACATCAGAGCCCCTCCCCTTTACATCAGAGCCCCCCCCAATTATATCAGAGTCCCCCCTTACACCAGAGCCCCTCCCCATTACATCAGAGTCCTTCCCCCTTACATCAGAGTCCCCTCCATTATTTCAGAGCCCCTCCCCCTTACATCAGAGCCCCCCTCTTTACATCAAAGTCCCCCATTACATCAGAGCCCCTCCCCATTACATCAGAGTCCTACCCCCAAATTACATCAGAGTCCCCCCATTACATCAGAGCCCCTGCCCCTTACATCATAGTCCTTCTTACATCAGCACCCCCATTACATCAGAGCCCCCATTATATCAGAGCCCCTCCCCATTACATCAGAGCCCCCCTTTACATCAGAGTCCCCCTTATATAAGAGTCGTCCCCCCTCAGAGTCTTCATTAGATTGGAGACTCTGCACATCACCTACAGACCAGATACAATCCTGTAGCTGGATGTGGCCCCCGGGGGCCGGTATTTGGAGCCCTTTTTCCTCTGTTGGTTAAACTGGATGGATATGTGTATTCTCTCTCTGAATGTGTGCAGCAGATGTTGGTGGGGGGGGGGGGGGTGTAGCACAGTCTTGCTAGAATTAGCAGGTAGTTGGGGAAAGGTCAGTGGTCACTTGTCATTGGTGGAAGGAATGTTGGGGGGGGGGGGGGAGGGGAGGGGGTGCAGCATAACTCAGACTATGCAGGGAATACCTGGGTGTCGCCCATGGCTGGGAGGACTCCGGAGTCTGACAAGAGGTAGCTTGTTGGAGAACTCCATGGGAAAACATGAGCAGCGAGGAGCCCCACCCTCCCCTCCTCCTCCTCCCCCCGGGACACATGTGCTGAGATCCTCATGATCTACACACCTTACAAGCATGCAGAGGTGGATAATGAGAGCGATGCCCCGCAGGGCGCAGGATCTGCCACCGACAGCGACCGGGGCACAGAATACAGCCGCTTCTGCGCAAAAAATAAAAAAATAAATTAAGGTCTGAAGATTACTTAACACCTCCCCCCTCATTGTATATATTTTGAAAGCAGACACCCTGGAGAATAAAATGACGGTAGCTCCACTTTTTTTATGTCATGCAACATTAGCGCAACGGTTCAGGAATTGCACAATTCCAGCAAAAAAAATACACTAAAGGTAATTGTAGGGCAAATAAACGCAACAAATTACCCTTCAATACCGGCACTTCCACCCCCCCTCCTGCCCCCCGTGTTCCTTTAACCACTTCAATATCAGCCACTTTCACCCCCTTCCTGCCCCCCCATGTCCCTTGAACCACTTCTATACCGGGCACTCTAACCCCCCCCCCCATGTCCCTTGGGCCACTTCTATACCGGGCACTTTCACCCCCTTTCTGCCCCCCCCCCAGTGTCCCTTTACCACTTCAATATCGGCCACTTTCACCCCCTTCTTACTCCCCCCAGTGTCCCTTTACCGCTTCTAAACCGGGCACTTTCACCCCTTCCTGCCCCCCCCCATGTCCCTTGAACCACTTCTATACCGGGCACTTTAACCCCCCCCCCCCCATGTCCCTTGGGCCACTTCTATACCAGGCACTTTCACCCCCTTCCTGCCCTCCCCTCTCGTCCCGTTACCCACTTTAATAGTGGGCACTTCCACCCCCTTCCTGCCCTCCCCTCTCGTCCCGTTACCCACTTCAATAATGGGCACTTCCACCCCCTTCCTGCCCCCCCCGTCCCTTTCACTACTTAAATATCGGCCACTTTTACCCCGTGTCCCTTTCACCACTTAAATATGGGCCACTTTCCTCCCCTTGCTGCCCCCCGTCCCTTCAACCACTTCAATATCGGCCCCTTTCACCCCCTTCTTACCCCCGTGTCCCATTACCCACTTTAATAGTGGGCACTTTCACCCCCTTCCTGCCCCCCCCCATGTCCCTTGAACCACTTCAATATTGGCCACTTTGACCCCCTTGCTGCCCCCCGTGTCCCTTTCACCACCTCAATATCGGGCACTTTTACCCCCTTCCTGCCCTCTCCCGTGTCCCTTTCACCACTTCAATATCGGCCACTTTTACCCCCTTTCTGCCCTCCCCCGTGTTCCTTTCACCACCTCAATATCGGCCACTTTTACCCCCTTCCTGCCCCCCCCCATGTCCCTTGAACCACTTCTATACCAGGCACTTTCACCCCCTTCCTGCCCTCTCGTCCCGTTACCCACTTCAATATTGGCCACTTCCACCCCCTTCCTGCCCTCCCCCCATCCCTTTCACCACCTCAATATCGGCCACTTTTACCCCCTTCCTGCCCTCGTGCCCCTTTCACCACCTCAATATCGGCCACTTTTACCCCCTTCGGCTTCCTGCCCTCCCCCCCTCGTGTCCCTTTCACCACCTCAATATCGGCCACTTTTACCCCCTTCCTGCCCTCCCCCCCTCGTGTCTCTTTTACGACTTCAATAACAGCCGTCAATACATCAGGACTGATCAATCTTCAAATATACAGTATATATCCCTATAACTTTCACACACCCCAATCAATATACACTTATTGGGATTTTATTTTTATTTTTTTACCAAAGACAGTCATGGAGCAGAATACATCTTGGCCTAAATTTATCTAGAAATTTAATTTTATTGGATATGTTTTATAATAGAAAATAGAGAAAATTTGGTTTTGTTTTTTCAAAATTTTCGGTCTTTTATATAATAAAAATGTATAAAACGCAGTAGTGATCAAATAGCACTAAAAGAAAGCTCTATGTGTGTGAAAAAAATGATGTAAATGTAATTTGTGTACAGTGGTGCATGACCGCACAATGACCAGTTAAAGTAGCGCAGTGCTAAATAGCAAACAATGGCCTGGTCATGAAGGGGGGTAAAACCTTCCAGAGGTGAAGTGGTTAAACATGTGCAAAAAAAAAAAAACAACAAAAAAGGAAAGAAAAACTCCCTGGCAGAGAAAGGGTTGAATAATAGACATTTTTTTTCTCTTGCACTGTGCCGCTCGATGTGATCCCGGAGGGAGAATGTCACCACAACAGCGATGGCAATTTTTAGCACATCGTGATTCTCCGTGTGACGCTGAAGAGACGCCACCAATCATGATCTATAGAGAAAGAATGAGACGTCCCGGTAATGTGAGCCCGGCACACAGACAGTAATAAAGGTAAAAATACTCCAACTATATCCAGAGCATCACCGCATGGAACCCAGAGAGACTGTCTGTACTGTACTCTCCATATGGGGGAGGGGCACCATGGATTTGTATATTTTGCTTTCATTGGGAACTCAATAGAAAACTCTCTCTCCCCTCTCTATCTCTCCCTCTTCTCTCTCTCCCCCCTCTTTATCTCTCCCTCTTCTCTCTCCCTCTTCTCTCTCTCCCCCCTCTCTTCCCTCCCCCCTCTCCCCCCCCCCCCTCTGTATTTCACCCCCCTCTATCTCCCTCTTCTCTCTCTCCCCCCTCTCTCTCTCCCCCTCTGTACTTCACCCCTCCTCTATCTCCCTCCTCTCCACCATCTTTTCCCTCCTCTCTTTCCTCCCATCTTTATCTCTCTGTCCCCTATCTCCCCACTCGCTCTCTCCCCCCTCTCTATTGGACTCTCCCCTCTATCTCCCTATTTCCTCCTCTCTATCCCCCTTCCCTCCTCTATCTCCCTCTTCTCTCTCCCCCATTTCTATCGCCCTCTTCCCTCCTCTCTCCCCCTCTATTTTTCTCTCCCTCTACTCTTCTTCTCTCGCTCCCCCTCTCTATCTCTCTCTTCCCCCCTCTCTTCCCTCCTCTCTCTCTCCCCTCTATTGCTCTTGTCCCTCCTCTCTCTCTCCCCCTTCCCTCCTCTCTATCTCCCCTCCTCTCTTTCTTCCCCTCTCTATCTCTCTTCCCCCTATCTCCCCACTCTCTCTATCCTCCTCTCTCTCCCTCTCTATTTCACTCCCCCCTCTATCTCCCTCTTCCCTTGCTCTCTTCCCTCATCTCTCTCTCTCCCCCTCGCTTCCCTCCTCTCTCCCCCCTCTCTCTCTTCTATCATCTCTATCTCTCTCCACCATCTCTTTCCTCCTCTCTCTCTCTCTCCCTCTTCCCTCCTCTCTATCTCTCTGCTCTCTCGCTCTCCTCCTCTGTCACTCCCCCTCTCTATTTCACTACCCCCTCTATCTCCCTCCCCTTTCTATCTCCCTCTACCCTTGCTCTATTCCCTCCTCTCTCTCTTCCCTCATCTCTCTCTCCCCCTCTCTATCTCCCTCTTCCCTCCTCTCTCCCCCTCTATCTCTCTCTCCCCCTCTATATCTTTCTCTCCCTCTTCTCTCTCTTTCCCCCTCTCTCACGCCTCTATCACTCTTGTCCCTCCTCTCTATCTCCCACCTCTATAGCTCTCCCCCTCTCTTCCCGCCTCTCTCTCTCTCCCCCCTCTATAGCTCTTGTCCCTCCTCTCTCCCCCTCTCTATCTCCCTCTCCCTGCTCTATATATCTATCTCTCTATCCCTCCTCTCTATCACTCTCTTCTATCCTCTCTCACTCTCTCCCCTCTCTTTCCTCCTCTCTTTTCCATCATCTCTATCTCCCTCTTCCCTCCTCTCTATCTATCTCTCTCTTCTCTCTCCCCCTCTTCCTCCCTCTCTCTCTCCCTCCTCTATCACTCTCTCTCTTCCCTCCTCTCTCTCTCCCTCCTCTATCACTCTCTCTCTTCTCTCTCCCCCTCTTCCCTTGTCTCTCTCTCCCACTTCCCCCCTCTATCTCCCTCTCCCCCTCTCTCTCCCTCTCCCCCCTCTCTCGCTCCCCCTTCTATCGTTCCCTTCCCTCCTCTCTCCCCCCCTCTCTATCTCCCCCCTATATCTCCTTTTCTCTCTATCTCCCTCTTTCACTCTCTATCACTCCTCTCCCCCTCTCTATTCCCTCACTCTCTATCTCTCCCCCTCTCCCTCTCCATCTCCCTCTTCCCTCCTCTCTCTCTCTCCCCCCTCTCTATCTCTCTCTCCCTCGTCTCTCTCTCTCTCTCTCTCGCCTCTATCACTCTTGTGCCTCCTCTCTATCCCCCCCCCTCTATAGCTCTCCCCCTCTCCTCCCTCCTCTCTCTCTCTCCCCCCTCTATAGCTCTTGTCCCTCCTCTCTCCCCCCCCCCCGCTCTATATATCTATCTCTCTATCCCTCCCCCCCTCCCCCTCTCTCACTCTCTCTATCACTCTCTCTCTATCCTCTCTCACCTCTCTTCCCTCCTCTCTTTTCCATCATCTCTATCTCCCTATTCCCTCCTCTCTATCTATCTCTCTCTATCTCCTCTCCCTCTCCCCCCCTCTCTCTCCCCTCCTCCCTCCCTCCCCCCCTCTCCCCCCCCCCCCCCCTCCCCCCCCCCCCCCCCCCCCCCCCCCCCCGTCCTCCCCCCCCCCCCCTCCATCTCTCCCTCCCCCCTCCCTCCTCTCCACTCCTCCCCCCTCCCATCCCCCCTTCTCCCCTCCCCTCTCCCTTCCTCCCCCCCCCTCCCCCCCTCCCTCCCCCCCCCCCCCCCTCCCCCCCCGTCTTCCCACCTCCCTCCCCCCCCCTCCCCCCTCGGCCCCCCCCCCTCCTCTCCCTCCCCTCTCCCCTCTCCCCCCCCCCTTCCCCCCTCCCCCCTCAATCCCCCTCCCGCCCCCCCCCTCCCCCCCCCAATCCCTCTCCCCCCCCCTCCCCCCCCTCCCGCCCCCCCCTCCCCCTCCCCCCCCCACTCCCCCCCTCCCCCCCCCCCCCCCCCCCCCCCCCCCCCCACCCCTCCCCCCCCCCCCCCCCCTCCCCCCCCCCCCCCCCCCCCCCCCCCCCCCTTCTCCTCCCCCCTCCTCCCCCTCCCCCCCTCCGCCCCACCCCCCCCCTCTCCCCACTCCTCTCCCTCCTCTCTTCACTCTCCTCTCTCTCTCCCTCTCTCTATCACTCTCTCTTCTCTCTCCCCCTCTTCCGTCCTCTCTCTCTCTCTTCTCTCTCCCCCTCTTCCCTCCTCTCTCTCTCTCTTCTCTCTCCCCCTCTTTCCCTCCTCTCTCTCTCCCCCTCTCTATCTCCCCCCTCTCTCTCGCTCCCCCTTCTATAGTTCACTTCCCTCCTCTCTCCCCCCCCCTCTCTATCTCCCCCCTTCTATCTCTAGCTCCCTCTTCCCTCCTCTCTCTTTCCCTCTCTATCACTCCCTCCCCCCCCCCCCCCCCCCCTCACTATTCCCTCACTCTCTATCTCTCTTCCCTCCTCTCTGTAAAATGATATGGAATAAATGATGAAAATTAAAAAGATTAATTAAATTGAAATAAACGCAATAAATATATTAAATAAAACTCCACATTCTTAAGATGTTATTCTTCTTAAATAGAAAAAATTGTGTACAATGACGTTTTTTAAATAAAGTTACTGAAATTGGAAATAAAAAAAATAATTAAAAAGTAAAGACATTTTATAAATAAGTGAAATATTAGCTATTAGTGCAGTAAGCCCCGCCTCTCCAATGCTCTGTATGGCTGGCATGGTTGCATCTCCCGGCATGCCCCGCTCTCTCCATAGACCTCTATGGAGGATTGTCTGTGTATGGACTCGATTTCCCGGCATGCCCCGCTCTCCCCATAGACCTCTATGGAGGATTGTCTGCGTATGGACTCGATTTCCCGGCATGCCCCGCTCTCCCCATAGACCTCTATGGAGGATTGTCTGCGTATGGACTACATCTCCCGGCATGCCTCACTCTCCCCATAGACCTCTATGGAGGATTGTCTGCGTATGGACTACATCTCCCGGCATGCCTCGCTCTCCCCATAGACCTCTATGGAGGCTTGTCTGCGTATGGACTACATCTCCCGTCGTGCCTCGCTCTCCCCATAGACCTCTATGGAGGATTGTCTGCGTATGGACTACACCTCCCGGCATGCCTCACTCTCCCCATAGACCTCTATGGAGGATTGTCTGCGTATGGACTACACCTCCCGGCATTCCTCGCTCTCTTTCCTATAGGCAGCAGTGATGGAGGCGCCCGGTCCCACAAAGGTTCCCATATCGTTCGGATTCAGCCGGAGCGCCAAGCCGAAGCTGAGTGTGATTGCCGGGGCGGTGGCCGAGGAGGAGGAGGAGGAGAAGAGGGAGAAGAAGGAGTTTCTGTTGGGGGCGGAGGGGAAGGAGCTGCTCAGGTGATATTAATGGGTGTCAGTCCGGTGTGACTGAGCTCTGCTGGAAGCTTCACCCGGCCTTTCCTCACACTTCCGCTTCACAATTCAAAATCTCAATTTTTTTTAAATTTTTTTTTTTGTATAGAAAATGGCCCCCAAATCATATATATATTTTTAGCAGAGACCCTAGAGAGAATAAAATGGCGATCGTTGTCATTTTTTTATGTCACGCGGTATTTGCGCAGCGGTTTTACAAATGCAAAACACTTTAATTTTAATGCAACCCCCCCCAATATATACCCCACATTTATTTTGGTAGTGTTCTGTAGGTGGCCTGTAGTGGGTGGAACCTACTGGGCTCCTCCCACAACTTTATTCTAGTCTCCTCCCCTACCTATAGTATTCTGTAGGCAGCCTGTAGTGTGTGGAACCTACTGGGCCCCTCCCACGGCTTTATTCTAGTCTCCTCCCCTAACTTGTATTCTGTAGGCAGCATGTGGGTGGAGCCTACTAGGTCCCTCCCACAGCTTTATTCTAGTCTCCTCCCCTTCCTGTACTATTCTGTAGGCAGCCTGTAGTGGGTGGAGCCTACTGGGCCCCTCCCACTGCTTTATTCTAGTGTCCTCCCCTACCTATTGTATTCTGTAGGCAGCATGTGGGTGGAGCCTACTGGGCCCCTCCCTCAGCTTTATTCTAGTCTCCTCCCCTACCTATAGTATTCTGTAGGCAGCCTGTAGTGGGTGGAGCCTACTGGGCCCCTCTCACGGCTTTATTCTAGTCTCCTCCCCTACCTATAGTATTCTGTAGGCAGCCTGTAATGGGTGGAACCTACTGGGCTCCTCCCACAACTTTATTCTAGTCTCCTCCCCTACCTATAATATTCTGTAGGCAGCCTGTAATGGGTGGAGCCTACTGGGTCCCTCCCACGGCTTTATTCTAGTCTCCTCTACCTATAGTATTCTGTAGGCAGCCTGTAATGGGTGGAGCCTACTGGGCCCCTCCCACAGCTTTATTCTAGTCTCCTCCCCTCCCTATAGTATTCTGTAGGCAGCCTGTAATGGGTGGAGCCCACTGGGCCCCTCCCACAGCTTTATTCTAGTCTCCTCCCCTACCTATAGTATTCTGTAGGCAGCCTGTAATGGGTGGAGCCTACTGGGCCCCTCCCACAGCTTTATTCTAGTCTCCTTCCCTACCTATAGTATTCTGTAGGCAGCCTGTAATGGGTGGAGCCTACTGGGCCCCTCCCACAGCTTTATTCTAGTCTCCTCCCCTACCTATAGTATTCTGTAGGCAGCCTGTAATGGGTGGAGCCTACTGGGCCCCTCCCACAGCTTTATTCTAGTCTCCTCCCCTACCCATAGTATTCTGTAGGCAGCCTGTAATGGGTGGAGCCTACTGGGCCCCTCCCACAGCTTTATTCTAGTCTCCTCCCCTACCTATAGTATTCTGTAGGCAGCCTGTAATGGGTGGAGCCTACTGGGCCCCTCCCATGGCTTAATTCTAGTTTCCTCCCCTACCTATAGTATTCTGTAGGCAGCCTGTAGTGGGTGGAGCCTACTGGGTCCCTCCCACGGCTTTATTCTAGTCTCCTCCCCTACCTATAGTATTCTGTAGGCAGCCTGTAATGGGTGGAGCCCACTGGGTCCCTCCCACAGCTTTATTCTAGTCTCCTCCCCTTCATGTACTATTCTGTAGGCAGCCTGTAGTGGGTGGAACCTACTGTCCCCCCTCCCACACCTTTAGTCTCCTCCCCCTTCTGTAATGTTCTGTAGGCAGCCTGTAGGGGGTGGAGCCTACTGGATCCTCCCACAGCTTTATTCTAGTCTCCTGTAATGGGTGGAGCCTACCTGGCCCCTCCTACAGTCTTGGTCTTGTCTCCACCCCCTTCTGTAGTGTTTATAGCGCAACAAATAAAAATCGCAGAGGTGATCAAATACCACCAAAAGAAAAGCTCTATTTGTGGGGGGGGGGGGGAATAACATAAACGTTATTTGTGTACAGCGTCGCATGACCGCGCAGTTACCAGTTAAAGTAACGCAGTGCCGTATCGCAAAAAAATGGCCTGGTCATGAAGGGGGGGTAAAACCTTCCAGAGGGCAAGCGGTTACTACCATGGTGGGGGTGGTTACTATCACTACCATGGGGGGGGGAGGAGGGGAGGGGCTGTAAAGACTTCCAGTGACTCCTTCTAGACATGTAAACAAACCCCGCCCCCTCCTTCCCCTCGCTCCTTCCCCCCCCCCAGCTGGTGCTGCAACTTGGAGTCTGTTCACTCGTCTCCTCGGCTGATGATATATATCGGGGGCAGGGAAAGGGTTAAAGAAAAAACGCCGCCGTCAGCGTAATCTCAGTGACGGAAAATCTGAGTTTCTTCTTTTCGTTTTGGAAAAATCAGATTGCAGATCTGGTCGGCGATTGTCGCTGGAGGCGGTTTATTCCGGAGCTCACTTGTTGGGGGGGATGGAAAGTCTGCAAAACTCCGTACCGACCTCCTGAAATCACTTCCTGTGCACGTCTGGGGCGGTGAACGGTGTTCTCATCGTCACCATGGAGACGTATAAATATCACCCGTGGATAATGAGCGCTCTGCCCACACCATGAAGATATTGGGGTTGTTTTTTTATTGCTGAGTAATCAGCTGTGGAAAATCAATGATGTCATCGTGTGAGCACTGCTTGCTTGTCCTGCATGTGATTAACCACTTTCAGCCCCGGACCAATTGGCAGCCAAAGGACCAGGCCCCTTTTTGCGATTCGGCACTGCGTCGCTTTAACTGACAATTGCGCGGTCGTGCGACGTGGCTCCCAAACAAAATTGGCGTCCTTTTTTTCCCCACAAATAGAGCTTTCTTTTGGTGGTATTGATCGCCCCTGCGGTTTTAATTTTTTGCGCTATAAACAAAAATAGAGCGACCATTTTGAAAACAATGCAATATTTTTTGCTATAATAAATATCCCCCAAAAAATCTATAAAAAAAAAAATTTTTTCCTCAGTTTAGGCCGATACGTATTCTTCTACATATTTTTGGTAAAAAAAAATCGCAATTAGCGATTATTGATTGGTTTGCGCAAAAGTTATAGCGTTTACAAAATAGGGGATAGTTTTATAGCATTTTTATTAATATTTTTTTTTTTTTTACTAGTAATGGCGGCGATCAGCGATTTTTTTTTTTTTTTTTTTATTTTTTTTATTTTTTTTATTTTATTTATTTTATTTTTTTTTATTGTGACTGCAACATTACGGCGGACACATCGGACATTTTTGACACATTTTTGGGACCATTGTTCATTTATACAGCAATCAGTGCTATTTAAATGCATTGGATTCCTGTATAAATGACAGTTGTAGTGAAAGAGTTAACCACTAGGGGGAGGGAGGGGTTATGGGCGGTGACGTGTGTGTTTTTTTACATTAGGGGGGGGCTGACGTCTGACGTCACTGATCGGCTTTCCCGATGACAGGGAACAGCCGATCAATGACAGGCAGTGTAGGAAGCGCGGGGAGAGGTTTGTTTACACAGACCTCTCCCCATTCTTCAGCTCTGTGACCCGATCGCGGGACACCAGCCGCGATTGGGTCCGCTGGTCCCGCGGCCGGGGTCACAGAGCTCCCGACCGGTCGCGAGCGCGCCGCTGGCAGGCATTTAAAGGGCCACGTACAGGTACGTGATTTTGCCTGCCCGTGCCATTCTGCCGCAGTATATCTGCGTGAGGCGGTCGGGAAGCGGTTAAGCTGGTAATGGGCGTATTAGTAGCTCTGGGGGTTCCTAGGACCCGGTTTCAATGTAGGGTCCCATTCACACTTTGGGGTGTATGTACTAAGAATGTGAAGGTTGGTTCTGTGAGAATGAAGAAAATTGAGCTCTTCTCTCTTTTTTTTTTTTTTTTTTTTTTTTGAATGTTCACATTTATTTATTCATTCATAGAATGAATAGGGGAAATACCATATTATGTCCACTAGATGGAGCTCAGAGTCATGGGAAATAAATACATCCCAGTAAGAAGAGATACAATGTAACAATTCTAGAGATTTCTGGAGGCAATTGGCAAACACAAAGAGATCCCATAGTAGCGATGATTACATTTTTTTTTGCCAATTCCCTCCAGCGTTCTCTATAATTGTTACATTGTATTTTCTGAATTCATTCTGTTGTTGTGAACAAACATAACGCATCATGACCACTAGGTGGAGCTGGGTATTAGACAAGTGCAATTCGTTTAGTTTTTAAAGTGGGGTGCCCCCTTAAAAAAAAAAAAAAAATGTAAAAGTCAGCAGCTACAAATACTGCAGCTGCTGACTTTTAATAATCGGACACTTACCTGTTTCAGGGTCCAGCGATGCGGGGAGCGAAGCCCCCCCCCCCCCTCGTTCCCCACTCTGCGGCGCCGGCATTCTTACTGTGGGCACCCGGTTGTGGCTTCACACTGCGCATGCGTGAGCGGCTCCGCGCGCCGTGATATGCCGCGCAGTCATCTGGGACCTGTCACGTGTCCCAGGTGACTGACTGCGCCGAGGGGAAGTGATGTCACCAGCCCCGGCACTAAAGGAGGCAGACTACGAGGGACCCCCTAGCAACAGGCATTTAGAGGTGAGTTAAAAAAAATAATTGGAAAAACAATTTTTTTATAATTTTTTTAGGAATTTTAAGCTATTTTTTTGGGGGGGGAGGGGGGGGACACCACTTTAATAAATTTTTTTAACGAATTTAGACAAGTTCAGAAATATCCGAATTAACGAAAACCCATTTAATGAATTTTTCCGAATATTTGGAAATTGGAATATTTGGAAATTCGAAAATCTGAAATAATAACTAAACTATTACTAATTATTTAAATTATAGGTATTGGAATTTTCTTTCAAATTCGTCTGTTAGTGAACGTAACGAATACGAATTTATCCGAAATAACGAATGCCGCGTCTAAACTAATGGAACGGAACAAATTTTATTTTGGATAATTCGTAACTTCGAATAAATTCGTATTTGTTACGTTTACTAACAGCCAAATTTGAAAGGTAATTACAATATCTATAATTTATTAGTTATTCTTTAGAATTTTCAGATTTTTACGAATTTTCAGATTTTTACGAATTTTCAGATTTTTACGAATTTTCAAATTTTACGAATTTTCAGATTTTTACGAATTTTCAGATTTTTACGAATTTTCAGATTTTTACGAATTTTCAGATTTTTACGAATTTTCAGATTTTTACGAATTTTCAGATTTTTACGAATTTTCAGATTTTCACGAATTTTCAGATTTTTACGAATTTTCAGATTTTTACGAATTTTCAGATTTTTACGAATTTTCAGATTTTCACGAATTTTCAGATTTTCACGAATTTTCAGATTTTTACGAATTTTCAGATTTTTACGAATTTTCAGATTTTTTACGAATTTTGAATTGCGATCGTAAAGAAATACCCGAAAAACGAGAAACACCCCCTAATAAAACGAAACGAAAACAAATTTTTCGGCAGTGCACATGTCTACTGGGTATCAAAGAGAATAAATACATCTTAGTAAGAAGAGATACCGCGCAAGAATTCTAGAGAACCCTGGAGGGAATCAATATATACAAAGGGATTACGTAGTAGTGGTTACAAATGGTTACATTTGTTTGCCAATTCCCTCCAGCGTTCTCCAAAACTGTTACATTGTAGTTTCCAAATTCATTCTATTATTATGAACTAACGTAATGCATCATGACCTCTAGATGGAGCTGAAGATCACAGGAAATAAATACATCTTAGTAAGAAGAGATACAATGTAACAATTCTAGAGAACGCTGGAGGGAATTGGCAAATAAATGTAACAATTGCTACTATGTTATGGTATTTACTAGTTCCCTCCAGCATTAGTAAGTATAGATACAATGTAACAATTCTAGAGAACGCTGGAGGGAACTAGGAAATACCATTACATTAGTAGCAATTGTTACATTTATTTGCCAATTCCCTCCAGCGTTCTCTAGAATTGTTACGTTGTATCTCTTCTTACTAAGATGTATTTATTTCCTGTGATCTTCAGCTCCATCTAGAGGTCATGATGCATTATGTTAGTTCATAATAATAGAATGAATTTGGAAAATACAATGTAACAATTTTTGAGAACGCTGGAGGGAATTGGCAAACCAATGTAACCATTGCTACTACGTAATCCCTTTGTATATATTGATTCCCTCCAGCGTTCTTTAGAATTCTTGCGCGGTATCTCTTCTTGCTAAGCTGTATTTATTTCCCATGGTCCTCAGCTCCATCTAGTGGCCATACTGCAAATAAATGTAATCATTGCTAATTCCCTCCAGGTTTATTATCCCCCCAGGCTGAGTATCACAGGAAAATACATCCATCTTAGAAGAGATACAATGTAACAACTCAAAATAACCCTGGGAGGGAATTAACAACGGTTAAACTTATTTGATAATTCCCTCCAGCGTTCTCTAGAGTTGTTACATTGTATCTCTTCTTACTAAGATGCATTTATTTCCTGTGAGACTTATGACCACTAGATGGGGCTAAGGATCATAAGAAATAAATCTTAGAAGAGATACAATGTAACAACTCAAAATAACACTGGAGGGAATTAACAACGGTTAAACTTACTTGATAATTCCCTCCAGCGTTCTCTAGAGTTGTTACATTGTATCTCTTCTCACTAAGATGCATTTATTTCCTGTGATACTCTGCTCCATCTAGTGGTCACGATGCATTACATTCATTTATAAAAAACAGAGAGTAAATTAGGAAAATACCACATTATGACCACTAGATGGGGCTAAGGATCATAAGAAATAAATCTTAGAAGAGATACAATGTAACAACTCTAGAGAACGCTGGAGGGAATTATCAAATGTGTTTAACCGTTGCTATTTCCCTCCAGGGTTATTTTGAATTGTTACATTGTTTCTGTTCTAAGATGGATGTATTTTCCTGTGATACTCGGCTCCATCCAGTGGTCATGATGAATCCGGTTCATTTATAACAGCAGAGAATAAAATAGGAAACTTTCACATTATGACCCCTAGATGGGGCTAAGGACTGTAAGAAATGAATATATTTTAGTAAGAAGATATACAATGTAACAACTGTAGAGAACGCTGGAGGTAATTAGCTAAATAATGTAACCATTGCTACTATGTCTTTACTAATTCCCTCCAGCGTTCTCTAAAATTGTTACGCTGTATCTTTTCCTACGAAGATGTATTTATTTCTTATAATCCTTAGCCCCATCTAGTGGTCATAATGTGGTGTTTCCCTGTTTCAGTCTATGTTGTTATGAATGAACCTAATGCATTATGGCCACTAGATGGAGCTGTGGGTCATGGGAATTGCCCTCTAGTGGCCATACTGCATCAGGCTCTTCCTCAACAACATAGACTGAAATGGGGAAATACTGCACTATGGCCACTAGATGGAGCGGAGGATCTCAGGAAATAAATACATTGTAGTAACAAGAGATACAATGAAACAATTGCAGAGAACTCTGGAGGGAATTAGAAAATAAATGTACTAATGGCTACTACGGGACCCCCCGCCTTCCCTCCAGCGTTCTCTAGAATTGTTACATTGTATCTTTTCTTACTAACATGTATTTATTATTTCCCATGATCCTCGGCTCCATCTAGTGGCCATTAAGTGGTACTTATGCTTGGTACAATTTCAATTTCTGAACAAATCTCCTCCCTTCTTACAGCGTTAACCCGACTCCTGTGGCCAAGCCTCTGGTCATCCCCCTCATACAGAAGAACAGGTGGTCCCTCCAAAGCAAGTCCAAAGAAAAACCTGAAGATGGCGCCCCCCCGATGGAGGAGGAGGACGCTGTTCTCTCGCAGGCTGTGCAAGAGCTGATTTCAGGTACAGACACGGGACCTTTTACCTGCGGGGTGGGGGGGGGGGTACTGTGGCCAGAAAGCAATGGACTGGTCACCAGTATAGCATGTGGTTCCCCCTGCAGCTGATCTTTCCCCCATTGTTCTACCTTGTGTGGAGGCGGCCATCTTGGTTAGGGGCAGGGCTTTTCTTCCTGATGTCAGAACCTCCAGCAAGGAGAACAGTCATCAGCACAGTACTGACATCCCCAAATCTCACTCACTGATCTTTTCCCCAATGCCATGCCCTGTTCTGCATTGTGTGAAGGTGGCCATCTTGGAAGAGGGCAGGGCTTTTCTTCCTCATGTCAGAGCGGTCAAACCAATGACTGGTGGTCCAAAGACTGGTGGAGTAATAATCAAGAAATGGGACTGGTGGGAGAAGCATGAACTGGTGTGCAGTGGAAGGGGACTGGAGTAGAGTGGGGAAAGGGGGGCTCTAATGTGTGGTGGGGGGGGACAATGGAGTGCATTGGGGGGGGACACTGGTTAGCAGTGAAAGGGCACTGGAGTACAGTGAGATGGGGGAAACTGGTGTGCAGTGGTATGGGGGGCAGTGGAGTGTGTTGGGGGGACGCTGGTGTGCAGTGGGGTGGGGGGCAGTGGACTACACACACCAGCGTCCCCCCAACACACTCCACTGCCCCCCATACCACTGCACACCAGTTTCCCCCATCTCACTGTACTCCAGTGTGTTGGGGGGGGGTCTGGTGTGCAGTGGGGTGGGGGGCAGTGGAGTGTGTTGGGGGGACACTGGTGTGCAGTGGAAGGGCACTCGCATGCAGGGGGGGGGGGGGGGTCTGGTGTGCAGTGGGATGGGGGCATTGGTGTAAGGGCACTGGAGTACAGTGGAGGGGGGGCACTGGTTTGCAGTGGAAGGGAGGGATACTGGTGTACATTGGGGGGGGGGCACTGGTGTGCTTAGGAAGGGCACTGGATTACAGTGGGGTGGGGGTGTATGTGTGTGTTGGGCGGGGGGGGGGACACTCCGGGGGCGGGGGGGTGTGCAGTGGAAGGGACATTGGTGTGTACTGGGGGGGGGGGGCACTGGTGTGCAGTGGGACGGGGCACTGGTGTGCGGTGTAAAGGGGACTGGAGTACAGTGGGGGGGGGGGGACACTGGTTTGCAGTGGAAGGGTGAGGGATACTGACGTACATTGAGGGGCACTGGTGTGGGGTGGGGGCATTGGTGTGTGTTGGGACACTGGTGTGTACTGGGGGGGGCACTGGTGTGCAGTGGAAGGGACACTGATGTGTACTGGGGGGGGGGGGGGGTGGGGGCATTGGTGTTTGTTGGGCAGACACTGGTGTGTACTGGGGGGGGCACTGGTGTGCATTGGAAGGGACACTGATGTGTACTGGGGGGGGCACTGGTGTGTACTGGGGGGGGGGGACACTGGTGTGTACTGGGGGGGCAAATGCCATCCTACATTCCTGGGAGGGTTGGGAAGTGACGAGGCTGATGAAGGTTGCATGGAGTGGGGTGAAGGTAGTTGACCCCCGGACACCATGGAGGTGGTAGATTCCTTGGCAGGGATCCGCCCTTTTTATTGGTTTAGGGATCTGATGGGATCACTGAAATGTAACAATCCACCAGCTTTCATTGATCTATTATACAGCAATGTTGGGAGTCACCAATTCCCTACCCCCTTCTCTATGTGCAGGTCATATCCCTCTCCTCTTCTGTGAGTGTCTAATTACTGTCTGTGCTGGCCCAGCTCCTCTGCCCCTCCCCTCACCTTTTTTATGTAACTTTAAATGGAGCTGTGCTAAAGCAGGAGTGAAGAAGAATTCTATAGAGCACCAATTGAGTGACAGCTCTGAGTCTGCTGACATCACATCCCAGCAGCAGTCTCGGGTTTTGGATGTCTACAGGGAAGTCACAGGAATATAATACAATAAATACACATAAAATCTCATATGAAGATTGTTGTCAAAATGAATAGTCTGGTGACAGGGTCTCTTTAAAGTGATAATAACCCCTCAATGTGAAATGTGATGTATAGCCGCATACTGCAGGACGTGCACAGTGTGCGCTCATTGCTTTCTGATATAGAAGTTTCTCTTCTCTCTGTTTCTATCATTGGGGATGAGGGACCATCATGTGATATCCATAGTGCTCTGTCACTGACCGGAAGTTCAGGGAAGCAGCACTGAGCCATATGGAGCAAATGGGATTTTGGGATGTAGTAAAAGAGGACATGGTGGGAAAGGATCTTTCATGCTGTAGAATTCCTTGCAGGAATATGTATTGAATAATATTCCTAGTCTGTACTTTTTTTTTAAATTTATTTTAAGAGTCCCGGAAGTCGGAGGTGGAAGAATCCGGGGATCAGACGCTCAGCATCCCCCTTCTCATGCAGAACAAAGTTCCCACCGGGTTCGAGGATGGAGACAAAGTGAATGTGGACCTGAGGCCGGAACCTGTACGTCTTCTAATGGAAATCTCTTCCCTTCTCTCTTTTCTCTTCTCCTCCCTCCCCTCTACTCTACTCTACTCCTCTCTCCCCTCTTCTCTTCTCTTCTCTTTTCTTCTCTCCTCCTCTCCCTCCACTCCTCTCCCCCTCTCCCTCCCCTCCCCTTTTCTTCTTCTTCTTTCTCTCTTCTTTTTTCTTCTTCTTTTTCCTCCTCCTCCTCTTCTTCTTCTTCTCTCGTCTCTTTTTCTTCCCTTCCCTTTCTCCTCCCCTCCCCATCTCTTTCTCCTCTCTTCCCATCTCTTTCTCCTCTCTTCCCATCTCTTTCTCCTCTCTTCCCATCTCTTTCTCCTCTCTTCCCATCTCTTTCTCCTCTCTTCCCATCTCTTTCTCCTCTCTTCCCTTCTCTTTCTCCTCTCTTCCCATCTCTTTCTCCTCTCTTCCCTTCTCTTTCTCCTCTCTTCCCTTCTCTTTCTCCTCTCTTCCCATCTCTTTCTCCTCTCTTCCCATCTCTTTCTCCTCTCTTCCCTTCTCTTTCTCCTCTCTTCCCATCTCTTTCTCCTCTCTTCCCTTCTCTTTCTCCTCTCTTCCCTTCTCTTTCTCCTCTCTTCCCTTCTCTTTCTCCTCTCTTCCCTTCTCTTTCTCTCTCTCTTCCCTTCTCTTTCTCCTCTCTTCCCTTCTCTTTCTCCTCTCTTCCCTTCTCTTTCTCCTCTCTTCCCTTCTCTTTCCTCTCTCTTCCCTTCTCTTTCTCCTCTCTTCCCTTCTCTTTCTCCTCTCTTCCCTTCTCTTTTTCTCCTCTCTTCCCTTCTCTTTTTTTCTCTCTTCCCTTCTCTTTCTCCTCTCTTCCCTTCTCTTTCTCCTCTCTTCCCTTCTCTTTCTCCTCTCTTCCCTTCTCTTTCTCCTCTCTTCCCTTCTCTTTCTCCTCTCTTCCCTTCTCTTTCTCCTCTCTTCCCTTCTCTTTCTCCTCTCTTCTCCTCTTCTCTTTCTCCTCTCTTCCCATCTCTCTCTCCTCTCTTCCCATCTCTCTCTCCTCTCTTCCCTCTCTCTCTCTCTTCCTCTTCCCTCTCTCTCTCTTTATTCTCTTCTCTTCTCCTCTCTTCCCTTCTCTTCTCCTCTCTTCCCTTCCTCTCTCTCCTCTCTTCTCTTCTCGTCTCTCCTCTCTTCTCTTTTTCTTCCTCTCTTTCTTCCTCTCTTTCTCCTCTCTTCCCTTCTCTCTCCTCTCTTCCCTTCTTCTCTTTCCTCCTCTCTTCCTTCCTCTCTCTCCTCTTTCCTCTCCTCTCTTCCTCTCTTTCTTCCTTCTCTCCTCTCTCCTCTCTTCCCTTCTCTCTCTCCTCCTCTCTTCCCTTCTCTCTCTCCTCTCTTCCCTTCTCTTTCTCCTCTCTTCCCTTCTCTTTCTCCTCTCTTCCATTCTCTTTCTCCTCTCTTTCTTCCCTTCTTTCTTTCTCTCTCTTCCCTTCTCTTTCTCCTCTCTTCCCTTCTCTTTCTCTCTTTCTTCCTTTCTCTCTCTCCTTCTCTTTCTCCTCTCTTCCCTTCTCTTTCTCCTCTCCCTTCCCTTCTCTTTCTCCTCTCTTCCCTTCTCTTTCTCCTCTCTTCCCTTCTCTTTCTCTCTCTTTCTTCCCTTCTCTTTCTCCTCTCCTTCCCTCTCTTTCTCTCTCTTCCTTCCCTTTCTCCTCTCTTCCCTCTCTCTCTTCTCCTCTCTTCCCTTCTCTTTCTCCTCTCTTCCCTTCTCCTCTTTCTCCTTCTTTTTCTTTTCTTCTTTCTCTCCCTTCTCTTTCTCCTCTCTTCCCTTCTCTTTCCTCTCTTTTTCTCTTTTTTCCCTTCTTTTTCTCCTCTCTTCCCTTCTCTTTCTCCTCTCTTCCCTTCTCTTTTCCTCTCTTCTTTTTTTTTCCTCTCTTCCCTTCTCTTTCTCCTCTCTTCCCTTCTCTTTCCTTCTTTCTTTTTTCTCTTTCTCCTCTCTTCCCTTCTCTTTCTCCTCTCTTCCCTTCTCTTTCTCCTCTCTTCTCTCTTCTCTTTCTCCTCTCTTCCCATCTCTCTTCTCCTCTCTTCCCATCTCTCTCTCCTCTCTTCCCCTCTCTTCTCTCCTCTCTTCCCATCTCTCTCCTCTCCTCTTTCCCTTCTCTCTCTCCCTCTCTTCCCTTCTCTTTCTCCTCTCTTCCCTTCTCTTTCTCCTCTCTTCCCTTCTCTCTTCTCTTCTCTTCCCTTCCCTCTCTCCTCTCTTCCTTTCTCTCTCTCCTCTCTTCCTTTCTCTTCTCCTCTTCTTCCCTCTCCTCTCCTCTCTTCCCTTCTCTTCTCCTCTTTTCTCCTCTCTTCTCATCTCTTCTCTCTCCTCTCTTTTCTTCTCTTCTCCTCTCTTCCCTTCTCTCTCTCCTCTCTTCCCTTCTCTTTCTCCTCTCTTCCCTTCTCTTTCTCCTCTCTTCCCTTCTCTTTCTCCTCTCTTCCCTTCTCTTTCTCCTCTCTTTCCTCTTCTCTCTTCTCCTCTCTTCCCTTCTCTTTCTCCTCCCTTCTCTTTCTCCTCTCTTCCCTTCTCTTTCTCCTCTCTTCCCTTCTCTTTCTCCTCTCTTCCCTTCTCTTTCTCCCTCTCTTCCCTTCTCTTTCTCCTCCTCTTCCCTTCTCTTTCTCCTCCCCTCCCCATCTCTTTCTCCTCTCTTCCCTTCTCTTTCTCCTCTCTTCCCTTCTCTTTTTTTTTCTTCCCTTCTCTTTCTCCTCCCTTCTCTTTCTCCTCTCTTCCCTTCTCTTTCTCCTCTCTTCCCTTCTCTTTCTTTTTCCTTCTCTTCCTCTCTTCCCTTCTCTTTCTCCTCTCTTCCCTTCTCTTTCTCCTCTCTTCCCTTCTCTTTCTCCTCCCTTCTCTTTCTCCTCTCTTCCCTTCTCTTTCTCCTCTCTTCCGTTCTCTTTCTCCTCTCTTCCCTTCTCTTTCTCCTCCTCTTCCCTTCTCTTCTCTCCTCTCTTCTTCCCTTCTCTTTCTCCTCCCCTCCCCTCTCTTTCTCCTTCTCTCCCTTCTCTTTCTCCTCTCTTCCCTTCTCTTTCTCCTCTCTTCCCTTCTCTTTCTCTCTTCTCTTCCCTCTCTTTCTCCTCTCTTCCCATCTCTTTCTCCTCTCTTCCCTTCTCTTTCTCCTCTCTTCCCTTCTTTTCTCTTCTCTTCCCTTCTCTTTCTCCTCTCTTCCCTTCTCTTTCTCCTCTCTTCCCTTCTCTTTCTCCTCTCTTCCCTTCTCTTTCTCCTCTCTTCCCTTCTCTTTCTCCTCTCTTCCCTTCTCTTTCTCCTCTCTTCCCTTCTCTTTCTCCTCTCTTCCCTTCTCTTTCCCCTCCTCTTCCCTTCTCTTTCCCCTCCTCTTCCCTTCTCTTTCCCCTCCTCTTCCCTTTTCTTCTCTTTTTTTTCTCTTCTCTTCTCCTTGCCTTTTCTCTTCTCTTGCCTTCTCTTGCCTTTTTCTCGTCTCTTCTCTTGCCTTTTTCTCGTCTCTTCTCTTGCCTTTTTCTCGTCTCTTCTCTTGCCTTTTTCTCTTCTCTTGCCTTTTTCTCTGCTCTTGCCTTTTTCTCTGCTCTTCCCTTCTCTTGCATTTTTCTCTTCTCTTGCCTTTTTCTCTTCTCTTTCCTTTTTCTCTTCTCTTTCCTTTTTCTCTTCTCTTTCCTTTTTCTCTTCTCTTTCCTTTTTCTCTTCTCTTTCCTTTTTCTCTTCTCTTTCCTTTTTCTCTTCTCTTGTTTTTCTATTCTCTTTCTTTTTCTCTTCTCTTTCCTTTTTCTCTTCTCTTTCCTTTTTCTCTTCTCTTTCCTTTTTTTCTCTTCTCTTTCCTTTTTCTCTTCTCATTCCTTTTTCTCGTCCCTTCTCTTGCCTTTTTCTCTTCTCTTCTCTTGCCTTTTTCTCTTCTCTTCTCTTGCCTTTTTCTCTTCTCTTCTCTTGCCTTTTTCTCTTCTCTTCTCTTGCCTTTTTCTCTTCTCTTCTCTTGCCTTTTTCTCTTCTCTTCTCTTGCCTTTTTCTCTTCTCTTCTCTTGCCTTTTTCTCGTCTCTTCTCTTGCCTTTTTCTCGTCTCTTGCCTTTTTCTCGTCTCTTCTCTTGCCTTTTTCTCGTCTCTTCTCTTGCCTTTTCGCTTACCCCCACAATTCCCTGTTGCCCTCTGTGATCGGTTCCATGGGCTGGGTTCTAGCAGGCCTCCTAACTGTCACTTCTTTTTCCTAGGCCGAGGCCGCAGACTATGAAGTGGTTCCCGTTGAACAGTACGGGATGGCCATGCTTCGGGGGATGGGCTGGAAAGAGGGGGAAGGCATTGGAAAGACGTTTAAACAGTGAGTTCATTACTTGTTGGGTGTCTAACATATGAGCAGTGCAACCAAACCCATAAACCTAAAGTACTACATTGATGGTCACCAGTCCTCGCGCCTGGCATGCTCGATGTTTTGTTCAATCGTTTTTGTCAAATCATACTTCAATCGTTACATTTAGTAAAAAGAACATTGAAAAGCTGTCCCTTTCCATGTGTTTATTTCATAGAGACATTAAGCCTCTGGAACAGAAGTTGCGCCCTAAAGGTCTGGGATTAGGCGCTGACCGCGGCGCTTTACATGATCTGGAGCCCCAGAAACCCCGTAAGCCCTTGAAGCCCGGCGAGGAGCCCAAAGAAGAAGCCAAAGGCTTGGGCACTGGAAGTGCAGTTCTAATACAGAATGGAACCCACAAGGACCTCTACGGCAAGGTATGACTAGAGTGGTGTCCTATCTGCTCCAAGGGAGGAACGAAACTCTACTTCAAAAATGTATGTTGATGCTTTTATTATGGTCAAAAGTATAAAACTCCATCATACAGAGACATTGTAGACAATTGGGGTAACAGATTGGTGAAGACCCTTTTCTGTTCAACCATGAACTCAAGTGTCGTGACCTCAACCCTGACTGTGCCCCCGTGTACCAAGCCAGCTCCATAAAGACATGGTTTGACTAGTTTCATGTGGAGGAACTCGAGTGTAATACACAGTACCTGGACCTACTTAACCCTACTAAGCCCCTCTGGACCTACTAAGCCCTACTGAGCCCCTCTGGACCTACTGAGCCCCTCTTCTCTGGACCTACTGAACCCTACTGAGCCCCTCTGCTCTGGACCTACTGAACCCTACTGAGCCCCCCCTGCTCTGGACCTACTGAACCCCTCTGCTCTGGACCTAATGAACCCTACTGAGCCTCTCTGGACCTCTACCCCACCAAGCCCTCATCGTCTGTTCCACCATTACTCTGCCCCGTGTACAAAGCCAGCTCCATAAAGACATGGTTTGACTAGTTTCATGTGGAGGAACTCGAGTGTAATACACAGTACCTGGACCTACTTAACCCTACTGAGCCCCTCTGGACCTACTAAACCCTACTGAGCCCCTCTGGACCTACTGAACCCTACTGAGCCCCTCTGGACCTACTGAGCCCCTCTGGACCTACTGAACTCTACTGAGCCCCTCTGCTCTGGACCTACTGAACCCTACTGAGCTCCTCTGGACCTACTGAACCGTACTGAGCCCCTCTGCTCTTGACCTACTGAACCCCTCTGCTTAGGACCTAATGAACCCTACTGAGCCCCTCTGGACCTCCACCCCACCAAGCCCTCATCGGCTGTTCCACCATTACTGTGCCCCGTGTACAAAGCCAGCTCCATAAAGACATGGTTTGACTAGTTTCATGTGGAGGAACTCGAGTGTAATACACAGTACCTGGACATACTGAACCCTACTGAGCCCCTCTGGACCTACTGAACCCTACTGAGCCCCTCTGGACCTACGGAACCCTACTGAGCCCCTCTGCTCTGGACCTACTGAACCCCTCTGCTCTGGACCTTAAGAACCCTACTGAGAAAAAATAAAAAAAAGAAAAACCAAAAAAAAATGGAAAAAAAACCATTAAAAAAAAAGGTACAAAGCCAGCTCCATAAAAAAATGGTTTGAAAAAAAAAAAAACTCGAGTGTAATACACAGTACCTGGACCTACTTAACCCTACTGAGCCCCTATGGACCTACTAAACCCTACTGAGCCCCTCTGGACCTACTGAACCCCTACTGAGCCCCTCTGGACCTACTGAACTCTACTGAGCCCCTCTGCTCTGGACCTACTGAACCCTACTGAGCCCCTCTGGACCTACTGAACCGTACTGAACCCCTCTGCTTAGGACCTAATGAACCCTACTGAGCCCTTCTGGACCTCCACCCCACCAAGCCCTCATCGTCTGTTCCACCATTACTCTGCCCTGTGTACAAAGCCAGCTCCATAAAGACATGGTTTGACTAGTTTCATGTGGAGGAACTCGAGTGTAATACACAGTACCTGGACCTACTTAACCCTACTGAGCCCCTCTGGACCTACTGAACCCTACTGAGCCCCTCTGAACCCTACTGAGCCCCTCTGGACCTACTGAACCCTACTGAGCCCCTCTGGACCTGCTGAGCCCCTCTGGTCTGGACCTACTGAACCCTGCTGAGCCCCTCTGCTCTGGACCTACTGAACCCTGCTGAGCCCCTCTGCTCTGGACCTACTGAACCCCTCTGGACCTCCACCCCACCAAGCCCCCATCGTCTGTTCCACCATTACTGTGCCCTGTGTACAAAGCCAGCTCCATAAAGACATGGTTTGACCAGTTTAGTGTGGAGGAACTCGACTGCCCTGGACAGAGCCCAGGCCTCTGACTTTGTGCCACCGTTTTTCTTCCTCAATCGATGGCATTTTCAAGCTGTTACATAGTTAATTGGTTGTGGGGGGGATGTTCATAAGGGGTCAATAGATGGCATTTCCAAGCAAGTCATTATGTAGATTGATTATAATTTACAAGGACCCAGAAAACGGCATCGATCAGCCCTGTATGATTATTTTTATTTATTTTTTCAGCCACAACTGACTGACGTCGGCCATTTTTGAGCCTGGCATGCTCGATGTTTTGTTCAATCGTTTTGTCAAATCAAACTTCAATCGTTCAATTTTCCTGCATTTCATATGGCTACCATAACCCGCCTGCATTGATACAATGTTGCCTTCTTCATCTCTTCTGCAGGTAGAAGGCATCGACGCGGACAACTGCCGAGCGATGATAAAGCTGGCGATCGGAGGAAAAGTGGTGACGGTGTCCCAGTTTGGGTTAAAGTTGGTCAGCAGTGCAGAGTACACGAAATACTGCAAAGATCTGAGTGAGTCAAACCTCGCTCGTTGCCCGAACACGCCGATTTAAACTGGATGCGACTGGTCGGGTCTCACGCCCAGATGTGCCCCGTCTGTATTATTACACGGGTTATGCAATCATGAGATACGCGCTTCAGATAATTACATCAGATCACATGAGTTATTAGATAGACAAACGATGGGCGTTGTCACCTCTTCTAACCCATGTGACCACAAACCTCTGCCATCCTGATAGCGGCGCTCGCCCCCCTCCCTCCGTGTCCGGGTTCAGATAAGATAGCAATATACTAAACTATGCCAGCTGTTTATGACTTCCCATCCTGCGGGGGCCGGGGCCGATCTGATTGGTTACTTGGAAACGTGTTTACAGACGGGTTACTGATTGACACTGGACTCTGTCCAACCGTACGCCGTGCGAGCAATTAGCGCCACCGCAGGATGGTGTGTGCCGGAGGGAAGGCTGTTATTTCTACAACCACTTATATCAGGAGATCTGTGAGCAGTTTTCTTTGTTTGAAGGGACAGCTGACCCCCGAACTAGAGAAATTCTGCTTATACTTCAGTCTTAACCACTTAAGGACCACGCCTCTTTTTGAGATTTGGTGTTTAAAAGTTAAAATAAGGGTTTTGTGTTTTTGTTTGTTTTTTTTGCTAGAAAATTACTTAGAATCCCCAAACATATACACACATGTGCACAATAGAAAAATGTGTTTATTTTCGTTTCTATCGTTTCCGTTGATTCGTAACGATTCGTAATTTCGTAAGTCGTCGTGTTCGTATTCGTAACGATTTGTATTTTCGTAAGAGTTATTTTTTCATTGATTCGTTTTTCCGTTAGTTTAATTTTTGATTATTCGAAATTCGGACGCATTCGTATTTTCATAGATTCAGTTACATTCGTATTTTCATAGATTTAGTTACATTCGTACTTTCGTAACATGTTTTCGTAGATTCGTAATCGGAGCATAATTCATAATTTTATGTAATGTGTATGCTATTATTACATTGTAAGAGACACGGAAAATTACGAATCGAAAAAAAAAGTTACGAATGTACAAATTTTTCAGTTCAATCCATTCGAAGCACATTAAGCAGCGCCATTGTAAGAGACACGGAAATTACGAATCGAAAAAAAAATAAAAATTACGAATGTACGAATTTTTTCGTTCATTTTGATTTTCGTTGTTCCTGTTTTAGTTTTTCGGATTTTCTTCTTTCGTAGTTTCGTTTTGTTTCTAATTTGGTTATTTCGGATTTTCGTTGTTTTTCGTATTCGTTCGATTCGAACATTCGTTAAAAAATTTTAGCGAATTGTTCGTTCATTCGTACGATAACTTTTACCGAAAAAAACAAAAAAAAAAAACGAAACGAATTGCACATGTCTAATATTTAAAAAAAAAAAAAAAAAAAAATATATATATATATATATGTATGGGTATATATATATATACATATATATATATTTGTGTGTGTGTGTGTACACACACACACATACCCACACACACACACACACGTATACACACACACACACACACACAAACACAATATAGATATATATATATATACATATATATATATATATATATATACACATACACATACCCATAACGGAGCCTCGGAAAATGACGGCAAACATCGGAAATGTCCGTATTGTCGGTCTGCGCAACTTACGAACATTTCCGAGTTAAGATCTGCGCATTGCGTGTGTGTGTGTGATTTTTTTTATTTTTTTTTTATATATAATATAATTTTTTTTTATTTTTTTTTTAATTGATGCAAATCAATTCATAACTTTTTTTTTTTAAAGGTTTTTTTTCTGGATATTTTTGTTTTTATTCTGTCTCTCACTGTTCTAATAAACCGACCATTAAAATGATAGACTGATCGATTCTTGTCAGTGGGGCGAACGTACAAAATCAGCAGCCAATCAAATGCTTTTTTCCCCCTCAATGTGACCCTTATGCACTTTTTTTTTTTGCGCACATGTTTAAAAAATTTTTTTTTAGGCCTGACGATTTGATTAAACCCCCCCCCAAACACTTATTTGCTGAAAGCGGAGACCCTGGAGAAAAAAATGGTGGTAGTTCTATTTTTTTACTTTTTTTTTTTTTTTGTCATGCGATGTGTGCGCAACAGTTTGTCAAGTGCAAATTTTCCATTAAAAAAATACACTTAAGTACATTTTAAGGCACACCATCGCAACATATTACCCAATTTCTTTTTGGGGTAAAATATAAAAGATGAGGTTTGCGCCGAGTAAATGGATACCCAACATGTCAAGCCTTAAAGAGGATCTTCAGTCTTACAGCCGTTCTTCACACTAGGAGCAAAAAATGAAAAGTCAGCAGCTACAAATACTGTAGATGTTGACTTTTTTTTTATGAAAGGACACTTACCTGTCCAGGGATCCAGTGTACAGCATCCTATCAGCCCCTCCCACCAGCCACCTGCCTGCCTTGCCTAGAGAAGTATAGAGACCCATTGATGACATCACTGGGTCTAAATTAAAGTATATAATGGAAAGTGAAGCCTTTATTTAAAAATGTTATTGGCAAAAATGTAAGTAGATTAGACTTTAACTTTGAAATTAAAAATAAATCGGTCACCCCATATTGAGTGTGATCATTGTGCAACTATCACAAGAATACAAAATTCTGAAACCTTTCAGTTATAATTATTCAGTCATGAAGGGGTTAAATGATAATTGCTGAGTCCTCGTTTTGATGAATTAATTCTTGTAACCTTTACTCCGATGTTCATATGTGTAAGGGCTCCCCCTAGGGGATGCCTGTGCGTAGGGGCTCCCCCCCCCTAGGGGATGCCTGTGTGTAGGGCCCCCCCCCCTAGGGGATGCCTGTGTGTAGGGGCTCTCCCCCCCCCCCTTATCCCCCTCTGTTCCCCCCTTGGGGATGCCTGTGTGTTGCCCCCCCCCTAGGGGCTGCCTGTGTGTAGGGGCTCTCCCCCCCCCCCCCTAGGGGCTGCCTGTGTGTAGGGGCTCCCCCCCCCTAGGGGCTGCCTGTGTGTAGGGGCTCCCCCCTAGGGGCTGCCTGTGTGTAGGGGCTCCCCCCCCTAGGGGCTGCCTGTGTGTAGGGGCTCCCCCCCCAGGGGCTGCCTGTGTGTAGGGGCTCCCCCCCTAGGGGCTGCCTGTGTGTAGGGGCTCCCCCCCCTAGGGGCTGCCTGTGTGTAGGGGCTCCCCCCCAGGGGCTGCCTGTGTGTAGGGGCTCCCCCCCCTAGGGGCTGCCTCTGTGTAGGGGCTCCCCCCCTAGGGGCTGCCTGTGTGTAGGGGCTGCCTGTGTGTAGGGGCTCCCCCCCCTAGGGGCTGCCTGTGTGTAGGGGCTCCCCCCCCCTAGGGGCTGCCTGTGTGTAGAGGCTCCCCCCCTAGGGGCTGCCTGTGTGTAGGGGCCCCCCCCCCCTAGGGGCTGCCTGTGTGTAGGGGCTCCCCCCCCCCCAGGGGCTGCCTGTGTGTAGGGGATCCCCCCCCCCTAGGGGCTGCCTGTGTGTAGGGGCTCCCCCCCCCTAGGGGCTGCCTGTGTGTTGGGGCTCCCCCCCCCCCCCTAGGGACTGCCTGTGTGTAGGGGCTCCCCCCCCCCTAGGGACTGCCTGTGTGTAGGGGCTCCCCCCCCCCTAGGGACTGCCTGTGTGTAGGGGCTCCCCCCCCCTAGCGGCTGCCTTTGTGTAGGGGCTCCCCCCCCCCTAGGGACTGCCTGTGTGTAGGGGCTCCCCCCCCCCTAGGGACTGCCTGTGTGTAGGGGCTCTCCCCCCCCCTAGGGACTGCCTGTGTGTAGGGGCTCCCCCCCCCCCCTAGCGGCTGCCTGTGTGTAGGGGCTCCCCCTAGTGGTTTCCTGTGTGTCAGACAGTGCAGTCAATGACCTGAGTAGTGTATGAAGATATCTTCTAATAGAGATAAGCAGAGCAGTAAAAATTGACGTGCTGCTAATAAAGCTCCATAAACACGGCGGGACCCAAAGACACGCGAAAACCACATGGGAAGAATATTTTATTATTTTTCCATGTAAAGTCTTCTGTACATATACAGCGTCCGGCACACGCGTGTGAATTCAGCCTTAATCTGAACTCCAGACAGATCTTAAGACACAAATTATTGCAGCCGTCTATTCAATAATACTTTTTATATGTGAGCAGTGTAAGTACCTTGGATCAGCCTCCTGAAGTCCCTGTACAGAGCAGGGCTGAGGTTTGAGGGGTAGAAGCAGCACGAGGAACCAATCCGTCCATGTGCTGAAAAAGGAGCATGCTGATAGGAGAAGAGAGCAGAGTGACTGAAACTTGAGCTCATTCTGTGCTGCTTCTCCTTTCACTGTTCAGATATCGGTTGGGGGCTGGTCCGGGGTGGCTCAGAAGTAGTAGGTTGTATCCGTTCATGTAATGTGCAAGGAGCATGCTGATAGGTGGAGAGAGCAGAGTAACTGGAAGTTGAGCTCATCACTGGCTTTTCTGTGCAAGCCGTGTGCAATGCAAGCCGTGTGCAATGCAAGCCGTGTGCAATGCAAGCCGTGTGCAATGCAAGCCGTGTACGTACCTGAATGTGTCTTGGTATCGGCCTCCTGAAGTTTGAGAGGAAGAAGCAGCACAAAGAACCAATAAATCAGAAAAGGAGAATGCTGATGGGAGAGAAAGTTGAGCTCCTCGCTGTGCTGCTTCTCTTTTCACTGTCAAGGTGAAGGTTGGGGGTTGGTCCGGGGGGACTCGGGCCTAGAAGAGGTAGGTAAATCAGTGAATGTAATGTGCAGGGTTCATGCTGATAGATGGGTTGGACGAATGCTGACCGTCAGACTGAGGACATCTGGTGGCAGACAGAAGTATTGCAGGGGGAAAATATCTGCGTTGAAGTTGAATAAATTAATAATAAAACTGATACTTTGTATTTGATCTGCTGGTCGTTCTTTTTGGTAGAATTTTAATATTGATCTTTTTTCCAGGCCGGTTTAGTAAAGTGGAGAAGAAGAGGGAGGAGAAGGACGCCAAAGAGGAGAAGCCCAAAGACCGTTCACCGGAAAAGGAGAAGAGTAGAAAAGAGGAAGCCCCGGAGGGGAGAAGGAAGGAAAGTTCCGGCAGCCGAGACAAAAGACCTCAACCGAGGAGTCCCGACAGAGACAAAGACAAGAAGAAACCGAGGAAGGAGGAGCCTAGGTGAGCCAACATGGCGGGGGAGGGGCTGGGAGCTTCTTTCTGTTGCTGGACTGTGCTGGTATCATAGAACGACACTTCCCAGACCCCCCCTCCCCCTCCTGTACACCGGGGTAGACCCCCCCTCCCCCTGTACACCGGGGTAGACCCCTCCCCCCCTCCCCCTCCTGTACATCGGGGTAGACCCCCCTCCCCCTCCTGTACACCGGGGTAGACCCCCCCCCCCCACCCGCCCCCACCCCCCCCCCCCCCCCGGGTAGACTCCCCCCCCCTCCTGTCACCCCCCCCCCCACCGGGGTGAAACCCCCCCGCCCCCACCTCGCGAGGATGTTACACCGGGGTAGACCCACCCCCCCTCCTGTACACACCGGGTAGACCCCCCCCCCACCCTGTACCCGGGGTAGACTCTCCCCCCTCCTGGTCCCCATCCTGTACACCGGATAGGTCACCACCCCCCCCCCTCCTGTAACACCGGGTAGTATGCCCCCCCTCCCCCTCCTGTACACCGGGGTAGACCCTCCCCCCCTCCTGTACACCGGTAGACCCCCCTCCCGTCCTCCTCTACACACCGGGGTAACCACCTCCTCCCCCTCCCTGTACAACCGGGGTTACGAGACTCCCCATCCCCCTCCTCCCCCTCCTGTCGCTCTCTCTCCTCTCTCCTCTCCACCTCGGGTAGGACCCCCCCTCCTCCCTCCTCTATCTGCCTACTCTGCACTCCAACCGAACCCTAAACGCATACCTTCTCTCTCTCGCTCTCCCTCCCCTCCCCCCATAGGACCCTACCCTCCTTTGACCCCTCTCTCTCCCCATACTCCCCTCACCAGACCAATAGTCCTCCCCCTACCCCCTTCCTGTACCTAACCCTTAGAAAAAGACCCTCCCTCTCCTCTTCTACCTCTCTCTACCTCTCTCTCCTCCTTCTCTACTCTCTCTTTCGTCACTCTAACTTACCTTCTTCCTCTCCATCTTACGTCTCTTCACTCGCTGACCTCCTGGACCCTCTCTCTCTCCCCTCTTTACTCTCTCGCTCTTCTCTCTCTCAACTTCTCTCTCTCTCTCTTCTCTCCTCTTCTCTCGTTCTTCTCTCTTCTCCTGCTAACTCTTCCTATCTACTCTCGGGTACCTTAGACCACTCTCTCTCTCTCTCTCTCCTCTCTGACCTCTCGGACACTCTCCTCTCTCTCTCACTCTCTCTCTCCTAACGACCTCGACCCCCTTCCCCCCCCACACCCCTCCTCCTGCATCTTTCTCTCTCATTCTCTCTCTCCCTTATTTCACTCCTTAGCAGTCTCTGCTTCTCCTCTGACCTTCTTCTTTCCTCTAACTCTACTTCCTACTCTCTCCTCCTCTCTTCTGCTGCTCACTCTCTCTCTTTCCTCTTCTCTCCTACTCTCTTTCTCTCTCTGCTCTCTCTTCTCTCCTCTCTCTCTTCTCTTCTTCTCTTCTCTCTCACACCTTCTACCGCTCTACCCTCTCTCCTCTCTCTTCTGTACTCTCCTCTCCTCTCTCTCCTGACTACTTCCTCTCTCTTTCTACTATTTCTGACTTTCTCTCTGCACTATCTCGCTCCTTTCTCTACCCTTCTCACTCTCACGTTCCTCTCTCTCCTCTCTCTCCTCTCTCATCTCTTTCTTGCTGCTCTCTCACCCCCCTCCTGCTACTTCCTCTGACGCTGCTCTCGCAGACAACCTGGGGGGGGGGGGGGGGTAGACCCCCCCCCTCCTGTCACACACCGGGGTAGAACCTCTCTCTCTCCCCCTACTGCACTGCCATCATGCTCATCCTCCTCCTACACCGAGATAGTCTACACGTCTCTCACTCTCTCTCTCTCCTCTACGTCATCTCCTCTTCCTCCTCTCTCTCTACCTTCCTCTATCTCTCTTCCTCTCCTCTTACCTTTCCTCTCTACTCTCTTACCTCTCTTACTACTCTCTCTCCACCTCTACTCTCTCCTCTGCTCTCTGCTTCTCACTTCCTACTCTCTTCTCCTGCTCACACACTCGAACCCTTCTCCTCGCTCCTCAATCATACTCCTTCCTTACCCTTCCATACTCCTTCTTTCTCTCTCCCCCCCTCCTCCTGTAAAACCCGGGTAGACCCCGTTCCTCTTTCTTCTCTCCCCTCTCCTACTGGGTAGACTTTCTCTCCTCCCCCTCCTCCTCTACACCGTCCTATCCTCTCTTACTCTCTCTCTAGCTTCTCGGTAATCTCCACTCTCTTTCTCTCTGACCACTACTGTCCTCTTTCTCTCCTGCTCTCTCCCTCTCCTCACTCTTCTACCTCTCTGCTCTCGACCTCCTGCAGCGTCTCTCACCTCTACCTCTTTCTCCCTGGCTACTCTCTCTTCCTCTCACTTCTCTCTCGCTCGTTCTCCTCCTCGCCTCTCTCTTTTCATCACTCTCTCTCTTCCTACTCTTTCTCTCTCACCTCACTCCACGTTCTCTCTCTCTCTTACCCTCTCAACCACCTCACTTCCTCCTCTCTTCTCTCTTCTACCTCTTCCTCACTTCTCTCTACACACTCTCTACTCCTACCTCTCCTTCCGTCTCTCTCTTCTCTCAGCAGTCTCCCCCTCCTGTAGACCTCCTCCCCCTCCTCCTCTACACCGGGGTGGACCTCCCCTCCCCCTCCTGTACACCGGGGTAGACCCCCCCTCCCCCTCCTGTACACCGGGGTGGACCTCCTCCCCTCCCCATGAAAATCTATAGTTTAAAAAAATCTCCCAATTCCATTCCATCGCCTCCCATTGTTTGCTTCTTCCTCAGCTGGTTACATCGGGACCTGAAAGTGCGCTTCATCAACAAGCACTATAATGGAGGGAAATATTACAATTCTAAGGTATGCAATGACTTGTTGTTGTCTAACACTGGAATCTTCCTGACAGGAGCAGAGAGCAGAGTGATGACCTCATTAGTGTTTTGCTGCTCCTTCATTGTCCTATCACTGGACAGGCGGGTCTTAGAGTAGAATGTGTTGCACAGTACAGTCTGTAGGGAAATTGCAGGGTGTATGGGCCCAAGCCAAATCCCCCGCACCAGCGTACATTAACATGTTTTGTTTGAAGTTTTTTGTTTAAAAAATAAATAAATACCCTCTTCAGAGATGGTGACCTCATCACCGGGTCATTCTGCTGGTCTGAGTTGATGGGAGGGGCGGGCAGACTCCTGTGAATGTCACAGCACCCTGCCTTAAGCATTATATGAAAGAACACATCCCCAGTATCCCTTTAGATGTGTATGCTTTCTATAAGTGATCACATCTCCAGCATCCTTTTAGATGTGTATGCTCTCTGGGTGCTGCAGGCATTAGCTCTGCAATCTATAATTCTATAGTTTGCAATTTTGTAATCAAGCATCTGATCAACAGAGTGCACAGCTAAAATGGGCCTCACCTAAGAAGCATACATATTTAAAGGGACTCTGGGGATGTTTCTTTTTATGGCCGGGGATGTGTTTTTTTTTATTTTTTTATTTTTTTTTTAAATATAACTTTAGCTGTACAATCTATAATCTGCAATTTGTAATCAAGCATCTGATCAACAGATTGCACTGCTAAAGTCTGCACCACTCAAGAAGCATACACATCTAAAGGGATGCTGGGGATATGTTTTCTTTTATGGCAGGGATGCCGGGAATGTATTCTTTTAATATAACTTTAGCTATGCAATCTGTAATTTTATAATTGAGCAACTGATCAACAGGTAATGTCTGCAAACACCCTAAAAACATGCACATCTAAAGGGATGTGTTTCCTTTTATATAATTATATAATGTTCAGGACTTCTTGCTACAAGTGTGACATTAGGGAAGAGTAGAGTTGAGCTTTAAGTATATTGCTGGGGGACTCGGTCATATTCCGCCTCCACATCACGTATTGTATTCAGCAGATCCAATCATTATTTTCCTTTTTCTCCTCTTGGTGAATCCACACAGATGTTGGTGGAGGACGTCCTGAGTCCCACAAGCTGCGTTTGTCGTACAGAAACCGGACGGATCTTAGAAGGTGAGGTCCTGCCTGAGACTGGGGGATGGAGGTTCTGGAGGGGGGGGGGGGGATTGGGTCTCTACAGGAGGCCAGGACTTTGTGGGGGAAATGTAGGAGACTGTAGGCTGCTGAGGGGCACTGTGGGAGGTTGTGGGGGGGGTTGGGGGGCAGTGTGGGACATTGTTGGAGGTTGGGAGCACTTTGGGGAGCTGAAGGCTCTGCAGTAGGCTGGGAGGCACTGTGGGAGGTTGAGAGCACTTGAGGGGTGTGAAGGCTTTGTAGTAGGCTGGGGGGGGGGGGGTCACTGCGGGAGGTTGGGGGGCAGTGTGGGACATTGTTGGCGGTTGGGAGCATTTTGGGGGGGTGAGGCCCCTCTCCTCCTCCCCTCTTCCTCCTCCTCCTCCCCCTCTTCCTCCTCCTCCTCCTCCTTCCTCCCCCTCCTCCTCCTCCTGTACACCGGGGTAGACCTCACCCTCCTCCACTATTGAAGGTTGAGAGCACTTTGGGGGCTGAAGGATCTGTAGTAGGCTGGGGGTCACTGCAGGAGGTTGGGGGGCAGTGTGGGACACTGTTGGAGGTTGGAAGCACTTTGGGGGGGGGCTAGAGGCCCCTCCTCCTCCTTCTCCTCCTGTACACCGGGGTGGACCTCCCCTCTTCCTCCTCCTCCTCCTGCACACCGGGGTGGACCTCCCCTCCTCCTCCTCCCCCTCCTTCTTCTTCTCCTCCTGTACACCAGGGTGGACCTCCCCTCTTCCTCCTCCTCCTCCCTCCTCCTCCTCCTCCTCCTCCTCCTCCTCCTCCTCCTCCTCCTCCTCTAACAACCGGGGTGGACCTCCCCTCTTCCATCCTCCTTCTCCTCCTGTACACCGGGGTGGGTGCCTCCCCTCTTCCTCCTCCTCCTCCTGTACACCGGGTGGACCTCCCCTCTTTCCTCCTTCTCCCTCCTGTACACCGGGTGGACCTCCCCTCTTCTTCCTCCTCCTCCTCCTCCTCCGCCTCCTCCTCCTCCTCCTCCTCCTCCTCCTGTACAACCGTACACCGGGTGGGACCTCACCCTCCTTCCTTCCTTCTTCTCCTCCTGTACTCCTTCTCCGGGGGACCTCTTCTCCTCCTCCTCCTCCTCCTCCCTCCTCCTGTACTCCCGGTGTGGACTTCGACCTCCTTCTTCCTCTTCTTCTCCTCCTGTACACCTCCCCTCTTCCTCCTCCTCCACCTCCTCCTGCCTGTACACCGGGGTGGACCTCCCCTCTTCCCTTCTCCTCCTGTACACCGGGTGGACCTCCCCTCTTCCTCCTCTCTCCTGCCTCCTGTACAACCGGGGTGGAACCTCCCCTCTTCCTCCCTTCTCCTCCTGTACACCGGGGTGGACCTCCCCTCTTCTCACTTCTCCTCCTGTAACACCGGGGTGGACTCCTCCTCCTCCTGGACCTCCTCCTCCTTCTCCTCCTGTACACCGGGGTGGACCTCCCCTCTCCTCCTCCTCCTTCCTCCTCCTCCTCCTGTACACCGGGTGGACCTCCCCCTCCTCCTCCTCCTCCTACACCGGGTGGACCACCTCCTCACCGCCCTCCTCCTCCTCCTCCTCCTCTCCTCCTCCTTCCTCTCCTCTCCTTCTCCTTCTTCCTGTCTCACCTGTAACACCTCCCCTCTTCCTCACCCTTCTCCTCCTGTACACCGGGGGGACCTCCCCTCTTCCTCCTTCCTCCTCCTGTACACCGGGGTGGACCTCCTCCCCTCTCCCTCTCCTCCTCCTCCTGTACACCGGGGTGGACCTCCCCTCTTCCTCCTTCTCCTCCTGTACACCGGGGTGGACCTCCCCTCTTCCTCCTCCTCCTCCTCCTGTACACCGGGGTGGACCTCCTCCTCTCCTCCTCCTCCTCCCTGTACACCGGGGGGTGGACCTCCCCTCTTCCTCCTCCTCCTCCTCCTGGAACCGGCTGGACCTCCCCTCTCCTCCTCCTCCTCCTCCTCCTCCTCCTCCTCCTGTACACCGGGTGGACCTCCCCTCTTCCTCCTTCTCCTCCTGTACACACCGGGGTGGACCTCCTCTTCTCCTTCTACCTCCTGTACACCGGGTGGACCTCCCCGTCTTCCTCCTCCTCCTCCTCCTCCTCTCTCTCCCTCCTGTACACCGGTGTGGACCTCCCCTCTTCCTCCTTCTCCTCCTGTACATCCGGGGTGGACCTCCCTCTTCCTTCCTCCTTCTCCTCCTGTACACCCGGGGTGGACCTCCCCTCTTCCTCCTCCTCCTCCTCCTCCTCCTCCTGTACACCGGGGTGGACCTCCCCTCTTTTCCTCCTTCTCCTCCTGTACACCGGGGTGGACCTCCCTCCTCCTCCTCCTCCTCCTCCTCCTCCTCCTCCTCCTCCTCCTCCCCCTCCTCCTCCTCCCCCTATCACATCCGGGGTGGACCATCCCCTCTTTCCTCCCTCCTCCTCCTCCTACCGGGGTGGACCTCCCCTCTCCTCCCCTCCTCCTCCCTCCTCCTCCTGTACTCCCCGGGTGGACCTCCCCCTCTTCCTCTCCCCCCCCCCCCCTCCCCCTGTACCCCCCCCGGGGTGGACCTCCCCTCTTCCTCCTTCTCCTCCTGTACACCGGGTGGACCTCCCCTCATTCCCCTCCTCCCTCCTCCTCCTCCTCTCCTCCTCCATCCTCCGTCACCTCCTCCTCCTCCTTCGCCTCCTGTAACCGGGTGGACCTCCCTCTTCCTCCTTCCTCCTTCCTCCTCCTCGTCCCCCTCCTCCTCCTCCCTCCACCCCCCCTCCTCCTCTACACCCCCCCCCACCCCCCCCCCGCCACCCCCCCCTGGGGCCAAGCGGGGGACCCCCACCTCCCCTCTTCCCCATCCTCCCTTTCCTCACTCCTCCGTCCCCCTCCTCTTTCCTCCCCCTCCTGCCTCCTTCCTCCTCCAACGGGTGGAAGCACTCCCCTCCCCCCCCCCCCCTCCATCCTTCCTCCTCCCCCTACCTCGTCTCCCTCCCTGTCCAGACCAGGGGTGGCCCCTCCCTCCTTCCTCCTCCTCCTCCTGTACACCGGGGTGGACCTCCCCTCCTCCTCCTCCTCCTCCTCCTCCCTCCTCCTCCTCCTCCGGGGTGGACCTCCCCTCTTCCTCCTCCTCCCTCCTCCTCCTCCTCCTGTACACCGGGGTGGGACCTCCTCCTCCTCCTGTAGTAGGCTTGGAGGGTCACTGCCCCCGGAGATTGGGGGGGGGGGGGCAGTGTGGGACCCCCCCCCCCCCCCCCCCCCCCCCCCCCCCCCCCCCCCCCCCCCCACCCCACCCTCCCCCCCCCCCCCACCACCCCCCCCCCCCCCCCCCCCCCCCCCCCCCCCCCCCCCCCCCCCCCCCCCCCCCCCCCCCCCCCCCCCCCCCCACACCCCAACCCCCACCCCCCCCCCCCCCCCCCCCCCCCCCCCCCCCCCCCCCCCCCCCCCCCCCCCCACCCCCCCCCCCCCCCCCCCCCCCCCCCCCCCCCCCCCCCCCCCCCCCCCCCCCCCCCCCCCCCCCCCCCCCCACCCCCCCCACCCCCCCCCCCCCCCCCCCCCACCACCCCCCCCCCCCCCCCCCCCCCCCCCCCCCCCCCCCCCCCCCCCCCCCCCCCTTAGGCACCTCCCCCCCCCCTCTTTGTGACCCCCCTCTTCCTCCTCCTCCTCCTCCTCCTCCTCCCTCCTTCTTCTCCTCCTCCTGTACTCAGGGTGACCTCCCTCATGTACACCGGTGACCTCCCCCTCCTCCTCCCCTCCTCCTGTCCACTGGGGGGGAGGTACACCGGGGGACCTCCCTCCTCTCTCCTCCTCCTCCTCCTCCTCCTCCTCCTGTACACCGGGGTGGACCTCTCCCCTCCTCCTCCTCCTCCTCCCTCCTCCTCCTCCTGTACACCGGGGTGGACCTCCTCCTCCTCCTCCTCCTCCTTCTTCTCCTCCTGTACACCACAGGGTGGACCGGGGTGGACCTCCCCCCTCTCCTCCTCCTCCTCCTCCTCCTCCTGGACCTCCTACTCCCGGTGGTGGACCTCCTCCTCCTCCTCCTCCTCCTCCCTCCTCCTCCTCCTCCTCCTCCTCCTCCTCCTCCTCCTGTACACACCGGGTGACCTCCCCTCCTCCTCCTCCTCCTCCTCCTCCTCCTCCTCCTCCTCCTCCTCCTCCTCCTCCTCTCCTGTACACCGGGGTGGACCTCCTCCTCCTCCTCCTCCGCCTCCTCCTCCCTCCTCCTCCTCCTCCTCCTCCTCCTCCTCCTCCTCCTCCTCTACACCGGGGGTGGACCTCCCCTCTCGCCTCCTCCTTCTCCTGTACACCCGGGGGTGGACCTCCCCTCCTCCTCCTCCTCCTCCCCTCCCCCTCCTCCTCCTCCTCCTCCTCCTCCTCCTCCTCTGTACACCGGGGTGGACCCCCTCTTCATCCTCCTCTCCTCCTCCTCCTCCTCCTTCTCTCCTCTCCTGTACACACGGGGTGGACCTCCTCCTCCTCCTCCTCCTCCTGTACACCGGGGTGGACCTCCTCCTCCTCCTCCTCCTCCTCCTCCTCCTGTACACCGGGGTGGACCTCCCCTCTTCCTCCTCCTCCTCCTCCTCCTGTACACCGGGGTGGACCTCCCCTCCTCCTCCTCCTCCTCCTGTACACCGGGGTAGACCTCACCCTCCTCCTGTAGTAGGCTGGGAGGGTCACTGCGGGAGATTGGGGGGGGGGGGCAGTGTGGGACATTGTTGGAAGCTGGGAGCACTTTAGGCATGTGAAGGCTCTGTAGTAGTATGGGAGGGGGGGGGGGCTGTCACTGGGGGGGGGGGGGGGGGGGTGGGGGGGGTTGCAGTGTGGAACACTATTGAAGGTTGAGAGCCCTTTGGGGGCTGAAGGCTCTTTAGTAGGCTGGTGGTCATTGTGGGAGGTTGAAGGGGCAGTGTAGGACACTGTTAGAGATTGGGAGCACTTTGGGGGGGCTGAAGGCTCTGTAGTAAGCTGGGGGTCACTGTGGGAGGTTTAGGGGGGGGGGGCAGTGTGGGACACTGTTGGAGGTTGGAAGCACCTTGGGGGTGTGCAGGCTCTGTAGTAGGCTAGGGGGTCACTGCAGGAGGCTGTGGATCCCTGTGGGAGGCTGCGGATGGCAGTGCGGAACACTGTTGGAGATTGGGAGCACTTTGGGGGTGTGAAGGCTCTGTAGTAAGCTGGGGGTCACTGCGGGAGGTTGGGGGGGGGGGCAGTGTGGGACACTGTTGGAGATTGGGAGCACTTTGGGGGTGTGAAGGCTCTGTAGTAAGCTGGGGGTCACTGCGGGAGGTTGGGGGGGGGGGGGCAGAGTGGGACACTGTTGGAGGTTGGAAGCACTTTGGGGGGTGTGAAGGCTCTGTAGTAGGCTCTGTGGGAGGTTGTGGGGTGAGGAGCACAGAGGTCCACTATGAAAGGTTGAGGGGCACCGTGGGAGGTTGAGGGATCTGCAGTTGGCTGGGGGCCCAGTAGTGGGGAGGCCGTGGCTGTAGTAGAGAACCACTGGTGTGGACAATCAGGCTTTTTATGTTCTGGATGGAGAAACTGTTTTATCGCGTTTCGCTTATATTATTTTTATTTGTTTAATGCTTTTTTTTAGATATAAAGCAGGAAATGCTGGAAACGGTCATACCGAAAGAAGAGGGAGCCCATGTCATGGTGGTTCTGGGCAAACATCGGGGGCAGGTAAATGAATTGATGAAAATTATCTTTTGAACCTGATTATTAGGAACAAGAGCTGCGCTTACCCTTTCACTATCTTAGGACCCCCCCCCCCAGACCCACCCCCCACCACCGCCACCTCAATATAACAAAGTGCAAATAAACCATCGACCCCACCCCACCCCCCCACCCACCCCCCCCCCCACCCCAAGTTCATAAAGTCCAATTGAAGATATAAAGTCCAGACCCCCCCCCCCCAAAAGTGACTGTGCCCAGACCCCCCCAACCCCAACCCCCCCAACCATCCCCCCCCCCCCACCCCGCAGCTTTTCCCCACCCCCCCCCCACCCCACCCCCCCCCCAGACCCCCCCCCCCCACACACCCCCCCCCCACCACCCCCCCCCCCCCCCCCATATCCTTGTACCGAAGTCAGAAAAAGTGCTCCGTGCTGCGTCCAAACTGCTCCACACCAATCTCGCCACCCCCCCTGTGCCCACACCAGGGTATGCACTCATACCCCCCCACCCCCCCCCCCCCCCCCTCCACCACCCCCCCCCCCCAGAACACCCCCCCCCCCCACACCCCCCCCCCCCAACCCCCCCCCCCCCCCCCACCCCCCCCCCCAACCCAGACCCCCCCCCCCCAACCCCACCCCCCGCCAATCCCACCCCCCCCACCACCCCCCCCCGACCCAAACCCCCGACCCCCCCCCCCGCCCCCCCCCCCCCACCCCCCCCCCTAGAATAGATCCCAGAGACCCGACCCCTCCCCACCCCCCCCCACCCCAAACCCCCCTTTCCCCCCCCCCCCCCCGACCACCACCCCACCCAGACCCCCCCGCCGACCCCCCCCCCAGACAGATCCCCACGAACCATATGATTATATAACAAGAGCTCCCTCTCCCCACCCCCCCTCTTACCCTGTCCCCCTTTCACTTCCCCCCCCCCCCCCCCCCGACCCCCCCCCCCCCCGACCTGACCCGAAAAGACCACCCTCCCTGCTACTCAAACCCCCCCCCCCCCCCCCCCCACCCCCCCCCGCCCTCAACCCCCCCCCGACCCCCACCCAACCCCCCCCTACCACCCCCCCCCCCCCAAGCCCCCCCCACCCATCCCCCTTCATAAAGTCACCATTGAAGACCCCCTCCCACCCCCAGACCCCCAGACCACCCCCCACCCCCCCACCCAGACCCCCCCGACGGCTATAAAGTCCAGACCCCAAAACCTCCCCACCCCCCGCACCACCGCCCCCGACCCCCGGCCCCCCACCCCCCACCCAGTGACTGTGCAGCTTTTTATATCCCCCACCCCCACCCCTCCCCCCACCCCCCCACACACCTCCAGACCCCAGACCCACCCCCCCCCACACCCCCAGACCCAGATCTCACCCACCTCCCCAGACCACCCCCCACCCCCCCCCCCCCACCCCCCCACCCCCTGACCTTCGACCCCCCCAAAATGCGCATAGACCACCCCCCCCCCCCCCACCCCCCAAACCCAACCCCACCCCCCCCGCCCCCCCCCCCCCCCCCCCGACCCCCCCCCACCCCCCACTGCTCCCCCCCCCCCCCCCCCCCACCCCCCCCAGACCACCCATATGTGACCCCCCCCCCCCCACCCACCCCCACACCAGGACCCCCCCCCCCCCAACCCCCCCCCACCCCCCACCCCCAATAGGACCCCCCCCCCCCCCCCAACCCCCAAGAACCCCCACCCCCCCCAGACCATGACCCCACCCCACCCCCCCCAGACCCCCCCCCCCCCCCACCCGACCCCCCACCACCCACCCCCCCCCCCCCACAACCACCCCCGCCCCCCCGCACACACAAACCCACCAGACCCCCCGCACACGACCCCCCAAAAAAATGCACTCACCAACACCCCCAGGAACTTTGACCACCCCGGCTCGCACACTCCCCCCCCCCCCCCCAGAGCTATATTCTGCATCACCAACCAGGAAAAAAAAAAGACCCCCCCCAAATCATGGAGAGCCTCATCACTCTATCGCTAAAAAGCCACAAAGATAAAAATGATGTCCACTTGCAAAAAAAAAATGGTGCCTGTCCCGACACTCGGAATGATCTGTCTATTCACGAGAATGAGTGTCTCCTGATGACGGCCTGGACGTGACGAAATGCGTAGGGGCGGGCACTATGACACTTCCGCTTGGTGGAGCGAACGCTGGCTCCATGGAGGAACAGAGCAGCGTTTGTGTTCCTCCACACGTCACCTTGAATCCCTGAGGTTTTTCCGTTGCGGTCTTAAGGAGGGGGGGAGGGGGGGGGTGTTTACAGGTTCCTTTCCTCCTTTTTAATTTGCATCTGTCTGCAGGGAAACATAAGCAGGGGGAGCTTCTAGTTCTCTGCTGCTGGTCACATGATTAGATTTCTGCCAGTCACAGGCTGTGTCACACCCCCTCCTGCCTGCGTCTTAGAATAAGAGGGAGGTGAAGCCTCCATCAATCTACATGTAATATCCCACCCCCATTGTGTTTAGCTGGTCAGTGGGCATGGAGGAGGAGGAGGAAGTGGGCTGTCATTTACCACTGTGTATACTCCCACTTGAGTCTGTGTGTTTGGGGGGGGGGGGGGGTGTTTACGGGTTCCTGTCCTCCCTTTTCTTTGCATTTGTCTGCAGGGAAACATAAGCAGGAGGAGCTTCTAATCCAGTGTTTATCAATTCCGGTCCTTAAGGCGCACAAACGGGTCATGTTTTCAGGATTTCCCTCAGATGAAACAGCTGTGGTAATTACTAAGGCAGTGAAACTGATCAAATCACCGGTGCAAAAATAATGGCAGGACTGAAAACATGACCTGTTGGTGCGCTTTGAGGATTGGAATCGAGGAACACTGTTCTAGTCCTCTGCTGTTTGGATTTCTGCCAGTCACAAGCTGTGTCACACCCCTCCCGTCTGTGTCTTAGAATAACAGGGAGGTGAAGCCTCCATCAATCTACATGTAATATCCCGCCCCTATTGTGTTTAGCTGATTAGTGGGCATGGAGGAGGGAGGGGGGTGGGCTGTCATTGTGTATACGCCCACATGGGTGACTATAGTCACATGGGCTGCTCAGATGTGATGGGGATGAAATGCTCAGCATAGACACTCACTGAATACTGAGCATGTGCAGAGCTGCCAACACCGCTCTGAAAAATCCCTCGCTGAATTGGGGACATGGACAGAAGGGGGAGATGGAGAGCAGCAGGATCAACCAGGTATTTTGCAGAATACAGGAAAGGAATCTCATAGTGACGGAGTATGAGCAGCATGGAATACACCATTTTGTTGATCGTTTTCTCTGCTGTGAGTTTAGTGAACGGATGTAAGCTCTGTGGACGAGCAGTGACACTCTGATTTCTTCCAGGTGGGGAGAATCCTGCACAGGGACCGGGAGAAGGGCCGAGCTCTGGTACAGTTACAGGGGGACCCGGATGGTGAGGCCACCCTCAGCTATGATGTCATCTGTCACTACACCGGAGAGTACGAGGACTGACACACCCACCACGCCTTCACATTTTTTTTTTTTATATTCAAGTTTTATTGTTGTATTTTATTGTCTGTGTAAATAAAGTTTCTGTAAAAATTATTCTGGAATTTTTTTTTTTTTTTTAACCACTTCAGCCCCGGACCAATTGGCAGCCAAAGGACCAGGCCCCTTTTTGCGATTCGGCACTGCGTCGCTTTAACTGACAATTGCGCGGTCGTGCGACGGGGCTCCCAAACAAAATTGGTGTCCTTTTTTTCCCACAAATAGAGCTTTCTTTTGGTGGTATTTGATCGCCCCTGCGGTTTTTATTTTTTGCGCTATAAACAAAAATAGAGCGACAATTTTGAAAAAAAATGCAATATTTTTTTACTTTTTGCTATAATAAATATCCCCAAAAAATATATAAAAAAACATTTTTTTCCTCAGTTTAGGCCGATACGTATTCTTCTACATATTTTTGGTAAAAAAAATCGCAATTAGCGATTATTGATTAGTTTGCGCAAAAGTTATAGCGTTTACAAAATATGGGGATAGTTTTATAGCATTTTTATTAATATTTTTTTTTTTTTTTTACTAGTAATGGCGGCGATCGGCGATTTTTATTGTGACTGCGACATAATGGCGGACACATCGGACATTTTTGACACATTTGTCATTTATACAGAAATCAGTGCTATTTAAATAGCACTGATTCCTATGTAAATGACAGTGGCAGTGAAGGAGTTAACCACTAGGGGCGGGGAGAAGTCAGTGTGACGTGTTGTGTTTTTTTTTACACTAGGGGGCGGGGCTGTACGTCTGACGTCACTGATCGGCTTTCCCGATGACAGGGAACAGCCGATCAATGACAGGCAGAGTTGGAAGCGCGGGGAGAGGTTTGTTTACACAGACCTCTCCCCGTTCTTCAGCTCCGTAACCCGATCGCGGGATACCAGCGGCGATCGGGTCCGCTGGTCCCGCGGCCGTGGTCACGGAGCTCCCGACCGGGTCGCGAGCGCGCCGCTGGCGGCGCGCGCGACCCACGGGCAGGCAAATTAAAGGGGACGTACCCGTACGTGCTTTTGCCTGCCCGTGCCATTCTGTAGACGTATATCTACATGAGGCGGTCGGGAAGTGGTTAAATGGTGGTTCCGGGAAATGTGTTGACCCCTTTTGGATATTGATGAGAGTTCCTTGAAATGAACCTCCTACCTTTGCCCGTGCCTGGATAGATTCTGCCCAGGATTCCAAATGAGGGGCTCTGCAAGGACTCCACGCCGATCACACTGCATACCACGGATGGGATATGTCGGTGTGCCGATGATCTCTCTTATTTATAATAATCATTATCCAACACGTTTCGGGGGACATAACTGACCCAACTTCATCAGGGGCTACAAGGGCCCCCTTTCCCACTGATCAGGTTGTCTTCCATTTTTACACCAGAAAACATGCATGACCATTGACTGCACTTACTGAGCGCCCCCTCGTAGCAGATTTACTGCTATAGGGCGGCACTCCTGTGCAGAATCGTGTGAATACATGTGGTTCTACACTTCTGCCTACAGGGGGCGTGTGCTCCACCCGTGGGCCACTTCTGCTGTGTTTTTAATCACAGCGAGGTGCCCGGGCACTGGACGTACGCTAGAGCCAGGGGTCCCCAAACTTTTCAAAGGGCCAGTCTACTGTCATTCAGACTTCAGGAGGGCCGGATTGTGGCCATTGAGGGTAAAAAATGTCCCAGGCCAAGCACCAGTGAAAATAAATATGGCCTCAGGGTTGGTGATCAGTAGGATGAATAGTGCCCCCCCCCCCCGTTATTGGCATAAATGGTAGGAATAGTGCCCCTGTTGTCATCAATGGGAGGAATAGTGCCCCTATTATTGGCATCAATGAGAATAGTGCCCCCGTTATTAGCATCAATGGGAGGAACAGTGCCCCCGTTATTGGCATCAATGGGAGGAATAGTGCCCCCGTTATTGGCATCAATGGGAGGAACAGTGCCCCCGTTATTGGCATCAATGGGAGGAATAGTGCCCCTGTTATTGTCATCAATGGGAGGAATAGTGCCCCCTTTATTGGCATCAATGGGAGTAACAGTGCCCCCATTATTGGCATCAATGGGAGGAATGGTGCCCCCATTATTGGCATCAATAGGAGGAATAGTGCCCCTGTTATTGGCATCAATGGGAGGAATAGTGCCCCCATTCTTGGCATCAATGGGAGGAACGGTGCCCCCGTTATTGGCATCAATGGGAGGAACAGTGCCCCCATTCTTGGCATCAATGGGAGGAATAGTTCCCCTGTTATTGGCATCAATGGGAGGAATAGTGCCCCTGTTATTGGCATCAGTTGGAGGAATAGTGCCCCCATTATGAATAGTGCCCCTGTTATTGGCATCAATGGGAGGCATAGTTCCCACCATTATTGGCATCAATGGGAGGAATAGTTCCCCCGTTATTGGCATCAATGTGAGGAACAGTGCCCCCATTATTGGCATCAATGGGAGGAATAGTGCCCCCGTTATTGGCATCAATGGGAGGAATAGTGCCCCTGTTATTGGCATCAATGGGAGGAATAGTTCCCCCATTCTTGGCATCAATGGGAGTTACAGTGCCCCTGTTATTGGCATCAATGTGAGGAATAGTGCCCCCGTTATTGGCATCAATGGGAGGAATAGTGCCCCTGTTGGCATCAATGGGAGGAATAGTGCCCCCAGTATTGGCATCAATGAGAGAAATAGTGCCCCCGTTATTGGCATCAATTGGAGGAATAATTCCCCCATTATTGGCATCAATGGGAGTTACAGTGCCCCCAGTATTGGCATCAATTGGAGGAATAGTGCCCCGTTATTGGCATCAACAGGAGGAATAGTTCCCCTGTTATTGGCATCAATGGGAGGAACAGTGCCCCCGTTATTGGCATCAATGTGAGTAACAGTGCCCCCATTATTGGCATCAATGGGAGGAATAGTTCCCCCATTATTGGCATCAATGGGAGGAATGGCGCCCCAAGGGCCAAATAAAGGCTAGCAAAGGGCCACATCTGGCAGTTTGGAGACCCCCGCCTTGGAGGGTGGCAGCTGTGCGCCGGGTCACGTACACAGTGGGGTAAATAATGATTGGCTCCCCTGCAGATTGTGTAAGTTTTGCCCACTTACATAGAAATGAAGGGTCTATCATTTGTTATCATAGGTGTATTTTGTATCATAAAGACAGAATATCAACCAAAAATCCAGAAAAAACACTCAATACAAATGTTATAAATGGAGATCAGTGAGTAAAATAAGTATTTGATCCCCTTAGTAGTTGGTGGAGAAACCCTTGTTGGTGATCACAGAGGTCAGACGTTTCTTGTAGGTGGTGATTTGCACATCTCAGGAGGGATTTCGCTCCTCTCTTCTCTACAGATCTTCTCTAAATCCTTAAAGTTTATTGGCACTCGAAGTTTCAGCTCCTCCATACATGTTCTATAGGATTAAGGTCTGGAGACCGGCTAGGCCACTCAATGTGCTTCTTCTTGAGCCATTCTGTGTTGCCATGGTGGTATGTTTTCGGTCATTATCATGCTGGAAAATCCTACGCCGCTCAGTTGCTGCCTTTTCAAAGCAATTAAAAATACAAAAAAACCCACCAAAAGCGCACCTCCCCATTGAAATCAATAAAACGCACCCGCTGGTGCATTTTTTCGAGTCAACATGTCCCAAACGCAGCCAAAGGTTTTTACTACTATTTGGCAACACAGCATTGACAAAGAGCCCTCAGCCCAGGTTTACACTAATGCAGTTCTGTGACAACCAGGAATTCTCTCACTTCCTCTTTTGCCTATGGGACAGGAAGTGAAGGGAAATCTCAAGGGATACACTAGTTCTGGTGACAAACAGAATTCTCTCACTTCCTGTTTTGGCTATGGGACAGAAACTGAAAGGGAATCTCCTCAATGGGGACACTAGTTCTGGTGACAACCAGGAATTCTCTGACTTCCTCTTTTGCCTATGAGACAGGAAGTGAAAGGGAATCTCCTCAATGGGGACACTAGTACTGGTGACAACCAGGAATTCTCTCACTTCCTGTTTTGGCTATGGGACAGAAACTGAAAGGGAATCTCCTCAATGGGGGACACTAGTTCTGGTGACAACCAGGAATTCTCACTTCCTGTTTTGGCTATGGGACAGAAACTGAAAGGGAATCTCCTCAATGGGGACACTAGTTCTGGTGACAACCAGGAATTCTCTCACTTCCTGTTTTGGCTATGGGACAGGAAGTGAAAGGGAATCTCCTCAATGGGGACACTAGTTCTGGTGGCAACCAGGAATTCTCTCACTTCCTCTTTTGGCTATGGGACAGGAAGTGAAGGGAAATCTCCTCCATGTTGACACAGATGGGGCGGGACAACATGAAGGGGTTATAACTCTCCATTATCCTAAATGATAACAAAAAGTTCTACTTTGAGGGCTTCGGAGTTTCTCATCATCTGTTCATGTTCTGCAATCATTGTGTACATAATGACAGCCAGGTGCCCCCCATTCACCCATAAGGGGGGGGGGGGGGGGACTCTGTGTGTCACACACATTATTTATGACTCCATGAGAAAACCTTCTATTGCTATATAACACAAACTAGGGGCTGGCATTGGCCCTCAACAAAGATGGCGGCGGAAGCGCGGTGATATCACTACCGCTTTCGGCACTTCCGGCCCCGTGACACATCATGTAAACAAGGAAGCGGACCGAGGAGAACGGAGGTGACTGTGAGCGGAGATCCCGGTGAGGGGATGGGGGAGGGGCTGTGTGCGGGTCAGGGAGGCTTTGACGTCATAGTGATGTCATTTGTTTCTTTTCTTTACAGCCGGGAAGATCCGGTCATGGCTCAGCAACGGGGAGTGAACGGACTCCGCTTCAACCAGGACCAGAGTGAGTGGGGGCGGGGCTGACAACTACAGGACCCCTCCCCCACCTCTATACTATAGAACCCCTCCCCCGCCTCTATACAACCAGAACTATAGAACCCCTCCCCCGCCTCTATACAACCAGAACTATATGACCCCTCCCCCACCTCTATACAACAAAACTATAGAACCCCTCCCCCACCCCTATACAACAGAACTATAGAACCCCTCCCCCACCCCTATACAACAGAACTATAGAACCCCTACCTCGTCTCTTTACAGAACTATAGGACCCCTCCCCCACCTCTATACAACAGAACTATATAACCCCTCCCCCGCCTCTATACAACCAGAACTATAGAACCCCTCCCCCACCTCTATACAACAGAACTATAGAACCCCTCACTCGTCTCTATACAGAACTATAGGACCCCTCCCCCACCTCTATACAACAGAACTATATAACCCCTCCCCCGCCTCTATACAACCAGAACTATAGAACCCCTCCCCCACCTCTATACAACAGAACTATAGAACCCCTCACTCGTCTCTATACAGAACTATAGGACCCCTCCCCCACCTCTATACAACAGAACTATAGAACCCCTCCCTCGTCTCTTTACAGAACTATAGGACCCCTCCCCCACCTCTATACAACAGAACTATATAACCCCTCCCCCGCCTCTATACAACCAGAACTATAGAACCCCTCCCCCACCTCTATACAACAGAACTATAGAACCCCTCCCTCGTCTCTATACAGAACTATAGGACCCCTCCCCCACCTCTATACAACAGAACTATAGAACCCCTCCCTCGTCTCTATACAGAACTATAGAACCCCTCCCTCTCCTCTATACAGAACTATATGACCCCTCCCCCCACCTCTATACAACAGAACTATAGAACCCCTCTCTCGTCTCTATACAGAACTATAGTACCCCTCCCCCACCTCTATACAAAAGAACTATAGGACCCTTCCCTTGTCTCTATACAGAACTATAGAACCCCTCTCTCGTCTCTATACAGCACTATAGGGCCCCTCCCTCGTCTCTATACAGAACTATAGGGCCCCTCCCCCACCTCTATACAACATAACTATAGAACCCCCCACCTCCTTACAGAACTATAGAACCCCTCCCCCACCTCTATCCAGAACTATAGAACTCCTCACCCACCTCTATACAGCATTACTATAGATCTCCTCCTCCGCCTCTATACAGAGCTATAGGACCCCTCCCCCACCTCAATATAGAACTCCTCCCCCGCCTCTATACAGAACTATAGCATCCCTCACCTCTATACAACAAAACTATAGAACACCTCCCTCACCTTTGTACAGAACTATAGAATCCCTCCCCCACTTCTACACAAAACTATATGGCACCTCCCCCACCACTATACATAACTATAGGACCCCTACTCTAGTGCCCCCTCATTACATTGGTGGTCAGTGTAGTCCTCTCATTACATTGGTGGTCAGTGTAGGACCACTCATTACATTGGTGGTCTGTGTAGTCCTCCTCATTACATTGGTGGTCAGTATAGGGCCTTTTATTATATTGGTGGTCAGTATAGGACCCCTCATTACATTGGTGGTCCGTTTAGGCCCCCTCGTTACATTGGTGGTCAGTGTAGTCGTCCTCATTACATTGGTGGTCAGTGTAGTCCTCCTCATTACATTGGTGGTCAGTGTAGTGCCTCATTACATTGGTGGTCAGTGTAGTCCTCCTCATTACATTGGTGGTCAGTTGTATTGGTGGTCAGTGTAGTGCCCTCATTACATTGGTGGTCAGTGTAGTCCTCCTCATTACATTGGTGGTCAGTGTAGTCCTCCTCATTACATGGGTGGTCAGTGTAGGATCCCTCATTACATTGGTGGTCATTGTAGGCCCCCTCATTACATTGTTGGTCATTGTAGGCCCCCTCATTACATTGTTGGTTAGTGTAGGGCCCCTCATTACATTGTTGGTCAGTGTAGGGCCCCTCATTACATTGGTGGTCAGTGTAGTCCTCCTCATTACATTGTTGGTCAGTGTAGGGCCCGCATTACATTGGTGGTCTGTGTAGTCCTCCTCATTACATTGGTGGTCAGTGCAGGATCCCTCATTACATTGGTGGTCTGTGTAGTCCTCCTCATTACATTGGTGGTCAGTGTAGGGCCCCTCATTACATTGGTGGTCAGTGTAGGGCCCCTCATTACATTGGTGGTCAGTGTAGGATCCCTCATTATATTGGTGGTCATTGTAGGCCCCCTACATTGGTGGTCAGTGTGGTGGTCAGTGTAGGATCCCTCATTACATTGGTGGTCATTGTAGTCCTCCTCATTACATTGGTGGTCAGTGTAGGCCCCCTCATTACATTGTTGGTCAGTTTAGGCCCCCTCATTACATTGGTGGTCAGTGTAGTGCCCCATTACATTGGTGGTCATCATACATTGGTGGTCAGTGTAGGCCCCCTCATTACATTGTTGGTCAGTGTAGGCCCCCTCATTACATTGTTGGTCAGTTTAGGCCCCCTCATTACATTGGTGGTCAGTGTAGTCCTCCTCATTACATTGGTGGTCAGTGTAGTCCTCCTCATTACATTGGTGGTCAGTGTAGTCCTCCTCATTACATTGGTGGTCAGTGTAGTCCTCCTCATTACATTGGTGGTCAGTGTAGGACCCCTCATTATTTTGGTGGTCAGTGTAGGACCCACAGTGGAATAGATATTAATGTTGGTGATGCAGATCGCTCTCTGTGTTCCAGGTTGCTTCTGCTGTGCGATGGAAACCGGAGTGAGAATCTTCAACATCGAGCCTCTGATGGAGAAAGGACACCTCGGTGAGGAAACCTGACCCAGAACCTTCATCTCCCATCACTGACCGTTGTCTTCTCTCCCAGAACCTCCCATCACTGACCATTGTCTTCTCTCCCAGATCCTCCCATCACTGACCATTGTCTTCTCTCCCAGATCCTCCCATCACTGACCATTGTCTTCTCTCCCAGATCCTCCCATCCCATCACTGACCATTGTCTTCTCTCCCAGATCCTCCCATCACTGACCATTGTCTTCTCTCCCAGATCCTCCCATCACTGACCGTTGTCTTCTCTCCCAGATCCTCCCACCACTGACCATTGTCTTCTCTCCCATCACTGACCATTGTCTTCTCTCCCAGAACCTCCCATCACTAACCATTGTCTTCTCTCCCAGATCCTCCCATCACTGACCATTGTCTTCTCTCCCATCACTGACCATTGTCTTCTCTCCCAGATCCTCCCATCCCATCACTGACCATTGTCTTCTCTCCCAGAACCTCCCATCACAGACCATTGTCTTCTCTCCCATCACTGACCATTGTCTTCTCTCCCAGATCCTCCCATCACTGACCATTGTCTTCTCTCCCAGATCCTCCCATCACTGACCATTGTCTTCTCTCCCAGATCCTCCCACCACTGACCATTGTCTTCTCTCCCAGATCCTCCCATCCCATCACTGACCATTGTCTTCTCTCCCAGATCCTCCCATCCCATCACTGACCATTGTCTTCTCTCCCAGATCCTCCCATCACTGACCATTGTCTTCTCTCCCAGATCCTCCCATCACTGACCATTGTCTTCTCTCCCAGATCCTCCCATCACTGACCGTTGTCTTCTCTCCCAGATCCTCCCATCACTGACCATTGTCTTCTCTCCCAGATCCTCCCATCACTGACCGTTGTCTTCTCTCCCAGATCCTCCCACCACTGACCATTGTCTTCTCTCCCATCACTGACCATTGTCTTCTCTCCCAGAACCTCCCATCACTGACCATTGTCTTCTCTCCCAGATCCTCCCACCACTGACCATTGTCTTCTCTCCCATCACTGACCATTGTCTTCTCTCCCAGATCCTCCCATCCCATCACTGACCATTGTCTTCTCTCCCAGATCCTCCCATCACTGACCGTTGTCTTCTCTCCCAGATCCTCCCACCACTGACCATTGTCTTCTCTCCCATCACTGACCATTGTCTTCTCTCCCAGAACCTCCCATCACTGACCATTGTCTTCTCTCCCAGATCCTCCCACCACTGACCATTGTCTTCTCTCCCATCACTGACCATTGTCTTCTCTCCCAGATCCTCCCATCACTGACCATTGTCTTCTCTCCCAGATCCTCCCATCACTGACCATTGTCTTCTCTCCCAGATCCTCCCATCACTGACCATTGTCTTCTCTCCCAGATCCTCCCATCCCATCACTGACCATTGTCTTCTCTCCCAGATCCTCCCATCCCATCACTGACCATTGTCTTCTCTCCCAGATCCTCCCATCACTGACCATTGTCTTCTCTCCCAGATCCTCCCCATCACTGACCATTGTCTTCTCTCGAAGAACCTCCCATCACTGACCATTGTCTTCTCTCCCAGATCCTCCCATCCCATCACTGACCATTGTCTTCTCTCCCAGATCCTCCCATCACTGACCATTGTCTTCTCTCCCAGATCCTCCCATCCCATCACTGACCATTGTCTTCTCTCCCAGAACCCCCCATCCCATCACTGACCATTGTCTTCTCTCCCAGAACCCCCCATCCCATCACTGACCATTGTCTTCTCTCCCAGAACCTCCCATCACTGACCGTTGTCTTCTCTCCCAGAACCTCCCATCACTGACCATTGTCTTCTCTCCCAGATCCTCCCATCCCATCACTGACCATTGTCTTCTCTCCCAGAACCCCCCATCCCATCACTGACCATTGTCTTCTCTCCCAGAACCCCCCATCCCATCACTGACCATTGTCTCCCCTCCCAGAACCTCCCATCACTGACCGTTGTCTTCTCTCCCAGAACCTCCCATCACTGACCATTGTCTTCTCTCCCAGATCCTCCCATCCCATCACTCACCATTGTCTTCTCTCCCAGATCCTCCCATCCCTGACCATTGTCTTCTCTCCTATCACTGACCATTGTTTTCTCTCCCAGAACCTCCCATCACTGACCATTGTCTTCTCTCCCATCACTGACCATTGTCTTCTCTCCCATCACTGACCATTGTCTTCTCTCCCAGACCTGGAGCAGGTAGGAAGTGTCGGCCAGGTGGAGATGTTACACAGATGTAACCTGCTGGCTCTGGTGGGGGGCGGCAGTAATCCCAAATTCTCCGACATATCCGGTACATTGATTTATTGTGGTTTTGTTTTAAATATTTTTCTGATATGAAATGTTGAAGATGAATTTGGGGTTGATCTTCTCTTGTATTGCTAGTGCTGATCTGGGACGACTCGCGGGATGGAAAAGATAAGCTGGTCCTGGAATTTACCTTCACCAAACCAGTGCTGAGCGTCCGCCTGCGATCCGACAAGTGAGTCCGCCATTTCTTCTTCACACCTTCGCTTCCCGCCTGTAACACCCCTTCCTGCCCAGGACATTCTTCAGTTCCCAGCACTGTGATACTTTGAATGACAATCACTCTGTGATGCAACACTACACCTAAATTAATTGAATAACAATCCCACAATCAAAACCCCTCACCAGCAATCTGCTGCAGCCTACGATCTGGAGCTAATGATCGATTCACTCATTTATTTGTTCCTCCTTCCTCCATTGTGAGAGGGCCGGCTCTTCAAGGTAAACAGCAGTACTGTTGCCTTGAAAAAGTATTCATACCCTGTAAAATTCCCCACATTTTCTCATGTTACAACCAAAACCGTAAATGTATTTTATTGGGATTTTATGTGAGAGACCAACACAAAGTGACACATAATTGTGAAGTGGAAGGAAAATGATAAATGATACAAATATGTGAAAAGTGTGGGGGGGGGGGGGGCATTTGTATGGCAATACTTTGTAGAACCCCCTTTCTCTACAAGTCTTTTTGGGGGTGTCTCTACCAGCTTTGCACATCTAGAGAGGACATTTCTTCCCATTCTTCTTCTTTGCAGAATATCTCAAGCTCTGTCAGATTGGATGGAGAGCGTCTGTGAACAGCAATTTTCATGTCTTGCCACAGATTCTCAATGGGATTTAGGTCTGGACTGTGACTGGGCCATTCTAAACACATGAATATGCTTTGATCTAAACATTCCATTGTAGCTCTGGCTGTATGTTTCGGGTCGTTGTCCTGCTGGAAAGTGACCCTCCCCCCCACAGTCTCAAGTCTTTTGCCGACTCTAACAGGTTTTCTTCTAAGATTGTCCTGTATTTGTCTCCATCCATCTTCCCATCAACTCTGACCAGCTTCCCTGTCCCTGCTGAAGAAAACCATCCCCACCACATGATGCTGCCACCACCATGTCTCACGGTGGGGATGGTGTGTTCAGGGGGATGGGCAGTGTTGGTTTCCCCCACACATAGCATTTTGCTTTTGGGCCAAAAAGTTGAATTTTGGTCTCATGTGAGCAGATCACCTTCTTCCACATGTTTGCTCCCCTCCCCCACATGGCTTCTCACAAACTACAAACAGGACTTCTTATGACTTTCTTTCTCCAATGTCTTTCTTCTTGTCACTCTTCCATAAAGGGCAGATTTGTGGAGAACACGACTAATAGTTGTCCTGTGGACAGACTCTCCCCCCTGAGCTGTGGATCTCTGCAGCTCCTCCAGAGTTCCCATGGACCTCTTGGCTCTCCTCTGATGAATGCTCTCCTTGCCCGGCCCGGTCAGTTTAGGTGGACGGCCATGTCTTGGTAGGTTGGCAGTTGTGCCATACTCTTTCCATTTTCCGATGATGGATTGAACAGAGCTCCGTGAGATGGTCAAAGCTTGGGAGATTTTATTATAACCTAACCCTGCTTTATACTTCTCCACAACTTTATCCCTGACCTGTTTGGTGTGTTCCTTGGCCTTCATGATGCTGTTTGTTCACTAAGATTCTCCTACAAACCTCTGAGGGCTTCACAGAATAGCTGTATTTATACTGAGATTAAATGACACACAGGTGGACTCTTTACTAATTAGGTGACTTCTGAAGGCAATTGGTTCCACTAGATTTTAGTTTATCAGAGTAAAGGGGGCTGAATACAAATGCCCCCTCCCCCCACACTTTTCACATATTTGTATCATCTATCATTTTCCTTCCACTTCACAATTATGTGACACTTTGTGTCGGTCCATCACATAAAATCCCAATAAAATACATTTATGTTTTTGGTTGTAACATTATTATACAGTATTTATATAGTGCCGACAGTTTGCGCAGTGCTTTACAACAGTAGTGCAGACACTACAATTACAATACAGGGGGGGATCAGAGGGCCCTGCTCGTTAGAGCATGACAAAATGGGAAAAATTTCAAGGGGTGTGAATACTTTTTTTTCAAGGCACTGTACATTTTGTGATTGGTCAGCACAAGCAATTACAAGGTACAGAGCCTCTCCGATGGGCTCCATACACAGATCACAGCCAGTAATGAGTGCAGTTGCTGTCTCAGGTTGACTTCTGAAGTGCCATTTAGAACTAAAGCTGGATTCACACTATACAATTCTCTTTAGATTTACCAAAACCATATAATATGAGGTCAAACCTAAAACACTTTCAATTTGTATGCAATCAGGCCGGCCCTTCCACTACACGGTTGAAGGTAAATCTAACAACAGAAGTTGTATAGTGTGTATCCAGCTTTAGCGCGCACCACTCCGCCTTTTAGAAATGTACATCGGTAGTGAAGTGGTTAAAGGACAAATCCACCCCAGTTTTCAGAATGAATTGGAAGGTGGAGTATACTGTGACCATCCCTGACAAGGTGCATGCTGATAGGAGGAGAGAGCAGAGAGAGATGAGCCTATAACTCTGCTGCTTCTCCTGTCAGTGTCCAGTCACAGGCTAGGGCAGTGATGGCGAACCTATGGCACGCGTGCCACAGCTGGCACGCAGAGCCATCTCTGTGGGCACACGAGAGGGTCCAGCACAGAGCTAGAGGTCGGTGAGTGGGGCAAGCCTCTGAGAGTGTAGGGCTATCGATCATACGAAGCTGAATAAAATAAGATGAGGGGGGAAGTGGCACAACCCCGGAGGGGTGGTCCCCTCAGGGGGGGGCAAGATAGCAGGTGAGAAGACAGCTGAGAGGAACTACACATGAGCGCTAGCGGGCACCAACAGGAGCGGGGCAGCGGAGCATAATGAGAGACGAGCGGCACCACAGCCAATAGACCGAGGGGTACTGACGAGAAGAGCGATAGAGATGAGTGTGCGAGATCTAGAAGATGAGTAGAGAGGCGATACGAGAGCGAGCAGAGCGATAGCTGCGAGAGAGCGACGAGAGGTCGCACACCAAATGAAGCGTTGCTGGTAGAGAGCGAGAGTAGGGACACCACCACACCAACAACATAGGAGACACCCAGAGACCTCCAAACCCCCACCACCAGCAAAACCTACCGAGAGACGAAAATACGATAGAGAGAGAGATAGAAGGGAGAGAGAGAGAGAGGGAGGATAAACTAACGGAACGAGCGAAGCGCAGAGAGAGACGACGAGGAAACAAACAGGAGCGCGAGAGAGACCACCAGCAGAAGGAGAACGCGCGAAGACGCGCTGGGAAAGAGGAACGAGGAGGAGATGACCACCGAAGCAAAAAAGCGATGAGTGACGAACGCGAAGGAGAGATTAAAAACAGGAAAGCGACGAAAAGGGCTGATGATTAGCGAGATGAAAAAGACTCTCTCTCTCTCTCTCTCACCCCCTCCTCTCTCTCACCCCCCCTCTCTCTCACCCCCCCTCTCTCTCACACCCCCTCCTTCTCTCTCTCCTCCCCCCCCCCTCTCTCTCTCACCTCTCTCTCTCTCACCCCCTCTCTCTCACCCCTCTCTCTCACCCCCTCTCTCTCATTCTCACACCCCCTCTCTCTCACACACAACCCCCCCCTCTCTCTCTCTCTCTCTCTCTCTCTCTCTCTCTCTCTCTCTCTCTCTCTCTCTCTCTCTCTCTCTCTCTCTCTCTCTCTCTCCCCTCTCTCTCTCTCCCTCTCTCTCTCTCTCTCTCTCCCCTCTCTCTCTCTCTCTCTCTCTCTCACCCTCTCTCTCTCTCTCTCTCTCTCTCTCTCACCCCCCCCTCTCTCTCACCCCCCCCCTCTCTCTCACCCCCCCTCTCTCTCACCCCCCCCCCTCTCTCTCACCCCCCCTCTCTCTCTCTCTCTCTCTCTCTCTCTCTCTCTCTCTCTCTCTCTCTCTCTCTCTCTCTCTCTCTCACCCCTCTCTCTCTCTCTCTTACCCCCCCTCTCTCTCTCTCTCTCACCCCCCCCCCCCTCTCTCTCTCTCTCTCTCTCTCTCACCCCCCTCCCCCTCTCTCTCTCACACAACCCCTCTCTCGCGAATTGCCGTGTTGGCACTTTGCAACACAAAACCAAATGTATTTATTTCAGTTTGGGCACTCGGTCTCAAAAAGGTTCGCCATCACTGGGCTAGGGCCTATAGGAAGTGGGTTGAATGATGCTGACCACCAGACTGAGGACATCTAGTGGCAGAAAGAAGTGCTGCATGAGGGAAATCTGGAGGATCTCCCCCTCCCCCCTAAGCAATCGTGTTTTTTTTTTTTTATTTTTTTTTTTTATTGCAGGATTGTGATCGTAGTGAAGAATCGAATTTACGTCTATTCGTTCCCAGACAATCCAACCAAACTGTTTGAGTTTGATACCAGAGACAACCCTAAAGGTAAAAGACTTCAAACGCGGACTGTACAAAATCATTTGTTATATGACAAGCCCCGGCCTATTCCTTGTTCTGATTGGTCTGTGTCTGTCCCAGGTCTGTGTGATCTCTGCCCCAGCATGGAGAAGCAGCTACTGATCTTTCCTGGTCACAAGTGTGGCAGCGTGCAGCTGGTGGTAAGTTCTAATGTCTCTGTCCCCAATACCTGGGATTGTGCAGTGCCAGTAGATTACTGCCATCGATCATCCGGATCAAGCACAGGACAGAGCTCTGCCTATGTAAACAAGGCAGAGCTCTGTCCTGCCAGCGGGGAAGTAATGGAGTATGGAAAAATCCATCACTTCCCTTAGTAACACACTCATAATACACACATAAACACTGGCTAGGCACACAGTTAACCCTTTGATCGCCCCTAGATGACCTCTTCCCAGCCAGTGTCATTACCACAGTGACAGTGCATATTTTTAGCACTTATCACTGTATTGGTGTCACTGGTCCCCAAAAAGTGTGAAAAGTTGTCAGTTTCAGTGTCTGAATGGCCGCCGCAATGTCGCAGTCCCGCTTTAAAGCAGAGTTCCACCCAAAAAATGAACTTTCGCAGATTGGATTCCTCTCCTCCTCCCCCCCCCCCCTTCCGGTGCCACATTTGGCACCTTTCAGTGGGGAGGGGGAAGCGGATACCTGTCAAATCCAGTGTCTGAATGTCCGCCGAAATGTCGCAGTCCCGCGTTAAAAGGAGAGTTCCACCCAGAAATGGAACTTCCGTGGATCGGATCACTCCCCCTCCCCCCCCCCATCCGGTGCCACATTGCACCTTTTAGGGGGGAGGGGAGACCTGTTAAATCCAGTGGCTGAATGTCCGCCGTAATGTCACAGTCTTGCGTTAAAAGGAGAGTTCCACCCAGAAATGACCGCTCCCCCCCCCCCCCCCGCTGCCTTCTGGGAGACACACAGGTCCCGGAAGACAGCAGGGACCAGTGTGCAGGTGCATTCTATGTGTGTAGCAGCCCCCCAGCACCCCCCAATTACCTACCTGAGCCCCATCTCCCATCTCACGATCCCCCTCAGCCACCCAGTACACTCCTCCTGATTGGCTGAGACAGAGCAGCGGCGCCATTGGCTACCGCGGCTGTCAATTAAAGTCAGTCAGCAAATTAGGGATAGAGAGGGGGCGGGGCCAGGTCGGGGCTCCGTGTCTGGATACACGGAGCTCTGACTGTGTATCCAACGGTGGGAGGGGCTAGGAGCAACAAAGAGGGACCTGAGAAGAGGAGGATCGGGGCTGCTCTGTGCAGAACCAACTGCACAGAGGAGGTGAGTATAAAAAACGAGTCTTTACAATCACTTTACAAGTCGGCAGTATTTGTAGCTAAATATAAGAAGTATGTGGCGCTGACTAAAGTGTGACAAAATGACGCAAATAAAGCGGCTCCTGTAACTGGCGGCGGCCGGTGATAAAAAAAACGAGAACCGCGTGACAATTCTTCAATATAACATAAAATCATTCATAAGGATTGTGAAATTCTAAATAAATCCAATATGTCATAAAGTGCGTGACCCGGAGGTGACATTGATGACCCGGAGGTGACATTACTGACCCGGAGGTGACATTACTGACCCGGAGGTGACATTGATGACCCGGAGGTGACGCTAATGACCCGGAGGTGACATTGATGACCCGGAGGTGACATTACTGACCCGGAGGTGACATTACTGACCCGGAGGTGACATTGATGACCCGGAGGTGACATTACTGACCCGGAGGTGACATTACTGACCCGGAGGTGACATTGATGACCCGGAGGTGACATTGATGACCCGGAGGTGACATTACTGACCCGGAGGTGACATTACTGACCGGAGGTGACATTGATGACCCGGAGGTGACCTTAATGACCCAGAGGTGACATTACTGACCAGAGGTGACATTAATGACCCGGAGGTGACATTACTGACCCGGAGGTGACAATCCTGACCCGGAGGTGACGCTAATGACCCGGAGGTGACATTGATGACCCGGAGGTGACATTACTGACCCGGAGGTGACATTGATGACCCGGAGAGGACATTACTGACCGGAGGTGACGTTAATGACCCGGAGATGACAATAATGACCCGGAGATGACCTTAATGACCCGGCAGTGACATTGATGACCCGGAGGTGACATTGATGACCCGGAGGTGACATTAATGACCCGGAGGTGACGTTAATGACCCGGAGGTGACGTTAATGACCCGGCGATGACGTTGATGACCCGGCGGTGACATTAATGACCCGGCGATGACGTTAATGACCCGGAGGTGACGTTAATGACCCGGAGGTGACGTTAATGACCCGGAGGTGACGTTAATGACCCGGCGATGACGTTAATGACCTGGAGATGACAATAATGACCCGGAGATGACCTTAATGACCCGGCAGTGACATTGATGACCCGGAGGTGACATTGATGCCGTGGAGATGACCTTAATGACCCGGAGATGACCTTAATGACCCGGAGGTGACGTTGATGACCCGGAGGTGACGTTGATGACCCGAAGGTGACATTACTGACCGAAGGTGACCTTGATGACCCGGAGATGACCTTAATGACCCGGAGGTGACATTGATGACCCGGAGGTGACATTGATGACCCGGAGGTGACATTGATGACCCGACGGTGACATTTATGTCCCGGTGATGACATTACTGGTCTTCAAAAGAAGTATTTGTTGAAAACAGAAAAGATGACAGAGGTCAGTGACGTTCTTTCTTTTTCATTTTAGGATCTGTGCAATGCCAAGCCCAGCAGTTCATCAGCGCCGTTCACAATTAACGCCCATCAGAGCGAACTGGGCTGCCTGGCGGTCAACCAGCAGGGCACGCTCGTGGCCTCCGCCTCCCGGAAAGGCACCCTTATCCGACTGTTTGACACCCAGACGCGGGATCAGCTGGTGGAATTAAGACGCGGCACAGACCCGGCCACCTTATACTGGTAAGTGACGTGTATATAGACAATCCTATCTGGATATCTCTTTGTGACGAGACCACGGAGAACTAGATTTATTGGTGTGTGTCAACCGCTTGCCGCCCCCATGTGGCGCATAAGTGCAATGAGAAGAGGGTGAGCTTTAAAGGGTTAGGTCACCGTTACAAAAAAAACAACTCCTTCCTCTACAGGAGCGCCTGTATATAAAAACAACCTGTGCAGCTTTGACCAAAGTTAACCACTTGCCTACCGGGCACTTTCACCCCCTTCCTGCCCAGGGCGCCAATTTTCCGCTTTCAGCGCTGCCACACTTTGAATGACAATTACGCGGTCATGCAACACTGTACTCAAATGAAAATTTTATAATTTTCTTTCCACAAATTAGAACTTTCTTTTGGTGGTATTTGATCACCACTGGGGTTTTTATTTTTTACTAAACAAAAAATAAAATATTAAAAAAACATTTTGGAAAAAAAATTATAATAATTTTTTCATAGTTTGTTTAAAATTTTTGCAAACAGGTAATTTTTCTCCTTCACTGATGGCCGCTGATTATTTGCACTGATGAGTTGGCACTGGTGGGTACTGATCAGGCGGCACTGATAGTTGGCACTGGGCACTGATGAGCAGTACTGCTGGGCACTGGCAGCACTGTAGGGCACTAATTGGCAGCACTTGTAGGCACTGATTGGCAGCAATGATAGGCAGCACTGGTGGGCACTGATGAGCAGTACTGTTGGGCACTGGCAGCACTGAAGGGCACTAATTGGCAGCACTTGTAGGCACTGATTGGCAGTAATAATTGGCAGCACTGGTGGGCACTAATTGGCAGCACTGGTGGCCACTGATTGGCAGCACTGGTGGGCAATGTTGGGACCGATGTCCCTTTAACAGAAGCCAGTTATCGGCTCTCTTCTTTTCTCCTCAGGCTGTCAATGTGAGGAAAGAAAAGAAGATAACCGGCTTCTGTTTACATCCTGTGATCAGCTGTCATTGGCTGTCAGCTGATCACGTAGTTAAGTGCCACTGTGATTGGCCCTTTACCCTGATCTGTGATCAGCCAACTCCTGTCGCAGAGCAGATAGTGGACCACACATGTGCAGGTTTTTTTTTTTTTTTTTTGAGCTCGCTCCTGTGATGGGCGGCGGCGGGGTGGAGGGGAGGGGGTGTGAGCAGAAACAGCTGGTATTCAGCATCCTGGCTAAATGGCAGAACCTGATGATGCCATTTCTGGGCGTTTTCCAGGCAGGTTTTGAGAGGTACCTAAATGGCTTACACCAAGGACATTATTCAACTTTAGTCAGAGCTGCACGTTTTTCTTTTATCTATAGACGCCCCTTATGTTGCTGTTGTTTGCGTTGATGAGCAGCGGAGCTTTCTGTGCTGAAAACGCATTTGCAGTACAGCGCCCGACCTCTCAAAACCGTTCTCAGTCTCGGTCCCACTGACTCCCGATCCTGCGGTTGCTGTGACGCCCCAATCACATTTGGACATTTTCACTTAGGGGTGTACTGACTTTTGTTGCCAGCGGTTTAGACATTAACCACTTAAGGACCGCCTCACACCGATCTATGTCGGCAGAATGGCACGGCTGGGCACAAGCACGTACAGGTACGTTGCCCTTTAAGAGCCATCCGTGGGTCGCGCGCTCGTAACCCGGACCTGAGCTCCGTGACCGGGACCCGCGGACCCGATCGCCGCCGGTGTCCCGCGATCAGGTCACAGAGCTGAAGAACGTGCTGAAGTGTAAACAAACCTCTCCCCGTGCTTTCTAGTGACACTGTCACTGATCGTCTGTTCCCTGTCATAGGGAAAGACGATCAGTGATGTCACACACCAAGCCACGCCCCTACAGTAAAAAAAAACACATAGGTCACACTTAACCCCTACACCGCCCCCTAGTGGTTAACCACTTTACTGCCAGTGACATTTTTACAGTAATCAATGCATTTTTAATCGCACTGATCGCTGTATTAATGACGATGGTCTCAAAAATGTCCGATGTGTCCACCATAATGTCGCAGTCACAAAAAAATCGCTGATCGCCGCCATTACTAGTAAAAAAACATTTTTTAATAAAAAAGCCATAAAAACTATCCCCTATTTTGTAAACACAATAACTTTTGCGCAAACCAATCAATAAACGCTTATTGCGTTTTTGTTTTTTTTACCAAAAATATGTAGAAGAATACGTATCGGCCTAAACTGAGGGGAAAAAAAAAAATTTTTATATATTTTTTGGGGATATTTATTATAGCAAAAAGCAAAAACTATTGAATTTTTTTCAAAATTGTCGCTCAATTTTTTTTTTTTGCGCAAAATATCAAAACCGCAGGGGCGATCAAATACCACCAAAAGAAAGCTCTATTTGTGGGGGGAAAAAAGACGCCAATTTTGTTTGGGTGCCACGCCGCACGACCGTGCAATTGTCAGTTAAAGCGACGCAGCGCCGAATCGCAAAAAGGGGCCTGGTCCTTTGGCTGCCAATTGGTCCGGGGCTGAAGTGGTTAATGGCTGTGTGTTGAGTTATTTTGAGGGGACGGCAAATTTACACTGTTATACAAGCTGTACACTCACTACTTTACATTGTAGACAAGCGTCATTTCTTCAGTGTTGTCACATGAAAAGAGAGGAGAAAAGATTTAGGCCGGCTTCACACTGGGGCGGTGCGGGCGGCGACGGTAAAGCAGCGCTATATTTAGCGCTGCTTTACCATCGTTCTAGCCGCGGTATGCGGCCGCTAGCGGGGTGGTTTTAACCCCCGCTAGCGGCCGCAAAGGGGTTAAAAACCTCCGCAGCGGCGCTTTGCCGGCAGTATCCCCGCGGTGTCCCATTGATTTCAATGGGTAGGAGCGGTATAGAAGCGGTGTATTCACCGCTCCTTCACCGCTCCAAAGATGCAGCTAGCAGGACTTTTTTTACCGTCCTGCTAGCGCACCGCTCCAGTGTGAAAGCCCTCAGGGCTTTCACACTGGAGACACAGCAGCAGCTGTTTCGGGTCGGTTTGCAGGCGCTATTTTTAGCGCAATAGCGCCTGCAAACTGCCCAGTGTGAAAGCAGCCTTAGACTCCTTTCACACCGAGGGCTCTTTGAAGGCGCTATATCGTTAGAAATAGCACCTGCAATCCGCCCTCAAACTGTTGCTCCATTGTCTGCAGTGTGAAAGCCGGAGGGCTTTCACACTGCAGCGATGCGCTGGCAGGACGTCAGGGAAAGTCCTGTCAGCAGCTTCTTTGGAGCGGTGAAGGGGCGGTGTGTTTACCGCTCCTCCACCGCTGCTCCCATTGAAATCAATGGGGCAGCGCTGTAATACCGCCGGCAAAACACTGCTATTGCGGCGTATTGCCGGGGGGGGGGGGGGGTTTAACCCTTTCTCTGCCGTCAGCGGGGGGTAAAAGCGCCCCGCTAGCGGCCGAAATGCACTGCAAATCAGACGGTAAAACGCAGTTTTACCGCCGACGCTATGGGCGGTGTGGTGTGAAAGGGGTCTTACAGAAATATAAGGGGTGTACTAACTTTTGTGTGATAATGTGTGTGTATATGTATAGGTGATCCTGCACAGGTGGGCCGTTCTGTAGCAGTAAATGTGCTGTAGGACGGTCTGGAAGCCCCTCTCATGTAGGTAAGAAATAAAAGAATCTGATTGGCTGTTGTTTGTGCAGTGTTCATGTTACAATGTTGCCGCTGATGAATGTAGAAATGTCCGATGACAGGTACTCTTCATGGGGATCTCTATTTTTTTTTCCTTTTCAGTCTCAATTTCAGCCATGACAGCTCCTTCCTGTGCAGTTCCAGTGATAAAGGCACCGTTCATATCTTCGCTCTGAAGGACACCAAGCTCAACCGCCGATCTGCGTACGTACCATGTGACTCTGGAAGCTCCTCCCCCCCGCCTTCTCTGTATACTTTTTGTTAGAGAAATGATTTAGAAGAAGTGACAGTTTATTAAGTTGAGAAGTGACAGTCTATTAAATCCTCCCTCCGGCCTCCCCTTCAGTCTTGCACAGTTGTAGCGGCTCCTCTCCTGGACTGAAACGGCTTCCTCTGATTTCACTGCACACTGTGAGCTTCTCACAATGTGCATTAGCAAGTCAGATAGAGCCCCGCCCCATTTCCTGGCTGGAGGATGTCCACATCAATTTGCTCTCATCTCCCCAGCCTGACTGTCGCTGGCCCCACCCCTTTCATTCATTGGATGTCAGTTCTTTCAATCAGGGAGGCTCAGCATCACATATGGGGGTGGCCTATGTAAGTACAGCCTGCCTAGGACTGAGGACTCTGTAGAGGAGCACTGATGCTTGGCATCATGTGTGGGCGGTCTTCATGCAAATTCAGCCTGCCTGGGAACGCCCACTCCTCCAGACTGACACCCACCCATCAAGGTATTCTGATATTTGCATAACTCCTCCCACTACTTGCATCAGGGCTGAGGACTCATGAGAGGAGTACTGAGGGCGGGTGCTGGGATGTCAGTCATGTGACCGGCCTCTCGTCCAATCACGTCCTACTTTTAGGCACAGAGCAGTCCACGTGTCTCTGCATACCCCTCATAGCAATCTGATTTCCATGAATGGGCTGTGTAATAAATGGCCCTTATAGTGGTTGTAAAACCTTCCATATCCCCAGTGAAGTGATTGGCCCTCAGGTGATACACAGAGATTATACAAAGCCTCCTACATGAGTTGTACCGGTTTATCTGCAGCCGTCTTTCCCCTACAGCCATTCAAAGTGCAGCATTTACACAGGGTCTCTCGGCTCTGAAAAGCAGGGGGCGGGTCGCTGAAATTCCATCAGTGAGGAGAGTTCTGAGAGCTGATTGGAGGGAAGGGACACCCCCCTCTCCTCCCCCCCCCCTCTTTACACAGCAAACAGGAACAGAGTTGAGGCTGTCAATCACAGATTGTGCCCTCCCCCGTCACCATTTTTCTCTTGGTGTCAGAAATGACTGATGCTGATAGCAGAGGAAGGAGGGAGCAGACAGAGGGATGTGCTTTGTTCATGTTTCATATCTGAGGTTTACAGCCACGTTAAAGCTTCATTTGTGTTTTCTTTTTTTTTTTTTATTAAAATAACAAACATGTTATACTTGATATTACACAATAGTGTTCAACAGAGCAGCTCTGAACATCCTCTACTGGGGATCTACTCCTCTACTTCTCCATTTGTCACCATATGAAGCTGATCCCTTTTATTAACCACTTCAATACAGGGCTTTTAAACACCCTTCCTTACCAGAGCACTTTTTGCGATTCGGCACTGCGTCGCTTTAACTAACAATTGCGCGGTCGTGCGACGTTACACCCAAACAAAATTGACGTCCTTTTTTTCCACAAATAGAGCTTTCTTTTGGTGGTATTTGATCGCCCCTGCGGTTTTTATTTTTTGCGCTATGAACAAAAGAAGAGCGACAATTTTGAAAAAAAACAATATTTTTTACTTTTTGCTATAATGAATATCCCATTTTTTTAAAAAAAAAAACTATTTTTTTCCTCAGTTTAGGCCGATACGTATTCTTCTACATATTTTTGGTAAAAAAATCGCAATAAGCGTATATTGATCGGTTTGCGCAAAAGTTATAGCGTCTACAAAATAGGGGATAGATTTATTGAATTTTTTATTTTTTTTTTCACTAGTAATGGCGGCGATCTGCGTTTTTTTTTTTCGTGACTGCGACATTGCGGCGGACACTTCGGACACTTTTGACACATTTTTGGAACCATTCACATTTACACAGCGATCGTTGCTATAAAATTGCAATGATTACTGTGTAAATGTGACTGCCAGGGAAGGGGTTAACACTAGAGGGCGCTGCAGGGGTTAATGTGTTCCCTAATAGACGTGATTCTAACTGTAGGGGGAGGAGACTTAAGGGGAGGAGACCGATCATGTGATCCTCTGTACTGGGATCACATGATCGGTCTCCTCTGCACTGACAGGACGTGGAGCTGTGTGTTTACACCCCATCATTACACACACAGCTCCACGTTCCCGCCCGGTCCCGTTGTTTTAACGGACAATCGCGGGTGCCCGGCGGACATCGCGGCCGCCGGGCACTCGCACCGGGTCCCGAGCGATGCCGCGGGCGCGCGCGCGCGCCCCCCAGGCGGCGGGAATCCGAGGACGTCATATGACGCCCACCCAGGATGGTAGATCCACCTTGTGGGCGTCATATGACGGCGGGCGGTATTGAAGCGGTTAATTATATTTTATTTTTGTTTATTATTTTATTGTGTGTTATTTATATTTATTATTATTTATATGTATTGCAAATTCCACATTAAATTGTGGAAGTTGTGACTATAGGTAATCCTATACAGCGCCTGGAAGAAGTATTCATACCCCTTGACATTCTCCACATTTTCTCATGTTACAACCAAAAACGTAAAAGTATTTTATTGGGATTTTATGTGATGGACCAACACAAAGTGTCACATAATTGTGAAGTGGAAGAAAAATTATAAATGATACAAATAAATATGTGAAAAGTGTGGGGGGGGGGCATTTGTATTCAGCCCCCTTTACTCCGATACCCCAACTAAAATCTAGAGGAACCAATTGCCTTCAGAAGTCACCTAATTAGTAAATAGAGTCCACCTGTGTGTCATTTAATCTCAGTATAAATACAGCTGTTCTGTGAAGCCCTCAGAGGTTTGTTAGAGAACCTTAGTGAACAAACAGCATCATGAAGGCCAAGGAACACACCAGACAGGTCAGGGATAAAGTTGTGGAGAAATATAAAGCAGGGTTAGGTTATAAAAAAATCTCCCAAGCTTTGACCATCTCACGGAGCTCTGTTCAATCCATCATCGGAAAATGGAAAGAGTATGGCACAACTGCAAACCTACCAAGACATGGCCGTCCACCTAAACTGACCGGGCCGGGCAAGGAGAGCATTCATCAGAGAAGAGCCAAGAGGTCCATGGTAACTCTGGAGGAGCTGCAGAGATCCACAGCTCAGGGGGGAGAGTCTGTCCACAGGACAACTATTAGTCGTGTTCTCCACAAATCTGCCCTTTATGGAAGAGTGACAAGAAGAAAGACATTGGAGAAAGAAAGTCATAAGAAGTCCTGTTTGTAGTTTGTGAGAAGCCATGTGGGGGAGGGGAGCAAACATGTGGAAGAAGGTGATCTGCTCACATGAGACCAAAATTCTACTTTTTGGCCTAAAAGTAAAACTCTATGTGTGGGGGAAACTAACACTGCCCATCCCCCTGAACACACCATCCCCACCGTGAAGCATGGTGGTGGCAGCATCATGTGGTGGAGATGGTTTTCTTCAGCAGGGACAGGAAAGCTGGTCAGAGATGATGGGAAGATGGATGGAGACAAATACAGGACAATCTTAGAAGAAAACCTGTTAGAGTCGGCAAAAGACTTGAGACTGGGGGGAGGGTCACCTTCCAGCAGGACAACGACCCGAAACATACAGCCAGAGCTACAATGGAATGGTTTAGATCAAAGCATATTCATGTGTTAGAATGGCCCAGTCACAGTCCAGACCTAAATCACATTGAGAATCTGTGGCAAGACTTGAAAATTGCTGTTCACAGACGCTCTCCATCCAATCTGACAGAGCTTGAGATATTTTACAAAGAAGAAGAATGGGCAGAAATGTCCTCTCTAGATGTGCAAAGCTGGTAGAGACATCCCCAAAAAGACTTGTAGAGAAAGGGGGTTCTACAAAGTATTGACTCCGGGGGGCGCCATACAAATCCCCCCCCCCCCCACACACTTTTCACATATTTGTTTGTATCATTTATCATTTTCCTTCCACTTCACAATTGTGTGACACTTTGTGTTGGTCTATCACATAAAATCCCAATAAAATACATTTACGTTTTTGGTTGTAACATGAGAAAATGTGGGAAATTTCAAAGGGTATGAATACTTTTTCAAGGCACTGTATATTGTATTCTAAGTAAAACATGATGCTGAAAACATGTGGATGGGTTTGTTTCTTCTTTGATATTTTATTTCTGATCGCCTTTCTTGTGTCGCAGTTTGGCACGTGTGGGGAAGGTCGGTCCTATGATCGGGCAGTACGTGGACTCGCAGTGGAGCTTGGCCAGTTTCACCGTACCGGCAGAGTCCGCCTGCATCTGCGCCTTCGGGAAGAACACCTCCAAAAATGTCAACTCTGTGATAGGTGAGTGCAGCTTATCTCTTCTTATGTCTTAGGAAACCCAAAGATGTATCCAGTCCCTGCTGAACCGGACAAATTTCCATCCAGGTATGGCCGGCTCAAAGGATAAGTTCACTTTTAGAACATGTAACATATTCCACACGTTTTTAGTGGTGGAACGTGTAACATGTTCCAGCATCTGCGGCCTCTCTCCCTGCTACAATATGACAGTGGGCCGGGGATCTTCTCCCCACACCCGCTGTCACTATTTGAAAACCTCACAGCCTTGCTGGGTTTCGCCCACACGGCCACATCATTCATTCACAGGGCTGTCTTTTCGCATGGGAACGCTGGGCAGTTACCCAGGGGGCCCCACCGGCCCAGCGACCTCAGCCAGGGCTGGACTGGCCTACTGGGAAATTTCCCGGTAGGCCGCCTGCCCTGGGGCCGCTTTGAGCTGCGGCGCTCCGCTCTTTCCCTCTCTCCTCCTCCTCCTGTGTATCACGGAGCTGTCTGGGTCTTTGTTCGGCGGCCGTGCTATAACAAGGTCCCGCCCCCCTAGACCATCTCATGTAATAGCAGATTGAATCAGTGTTCCGCCTATCACATGAGTCGGTCTAGGGGGGCGGGACCTTGTTACAGTGCGGCCGCCGAACACAGACCCAGCCAGCTCCATGATATACAGGAGGAGATGCCCGCTGTGTGTGCGTTACCAGGCAATGGTGAGTCTGTATTAATTGGCACAGTGATGCTGCATTCATGGGCACAGTGAGGCTGTAATGGTGGGCACAGTGAGGGTGCAATGGTGGGCAAAGTGAGACTGCATTCATGGGCACAGTGAGGCTGCAATGGTGGGCACAGTGAGGCTGCAATGGTGGGCACAGTGAGGCTGCAATGGTGGGCACAGTAAGGCTGCATTCATGGGCACAGTGAGGCTGCAATGGTGGGCACAGTAAGGCTGCATTCATGGGCACAGTGATGCTGCAATGGTGGATACAGGGAGGCTGCATTTACAGGAACAGTGAGGCTGTAATGGTGGGCACAGTGAGGCTGCATTCACGGGCACAGCAAGGTGTCATTCACTGGCACAGTAAAGCTGCATTTGATGGGCAATCCTGCGTGATTGTGTAGACAGGGCCCCAGTGCACTGTATTGCCCGGGGGTCTATAATGCGCTTAAGATGCCACTGTTCATTCACAGTTTCCTGTGAATGAATGCCTACAAGTACCATCAGCCATTGAGGCTGACGGCTTGTCGTTTTTGGGATTTTTTTTAAACAAAAATATATAGCAGAATACATATTGTTCTAAATTGATGAAGAAATTCGATTTTTAAAATGTACTTTTTTTGGTGATATTTTATATCATAAAGTATAAAATACTTGTATTTTTTTCAAAATTGTCGCTCTTTTTTTTTTTTGTTTATAGCGCAAAAAAATTAAAACCACAGAGGTGATCAAATACCACCAAAAGAAAGTTCTATTTGTGTGAAAAAAATTATATAAATTGAATTTCTGTACAGCGTTGCCTGACCGCACAATTGTGAGTTAAAGTAGCACAGTGCTGAATAGCAAACAATGGCCTGGTCATGCGGTGGGGGGGGGGGTAAAACCATCCAGAGGTGAAGTGGTTAAAGTGAAGGTTCAGTTGGGCGTTGAACTAGTTAGGGGGGGTCACAGAGAGGGAGTAAGAGGAAATGCCGATTGTTGTGCCCCTGAGGTTTATTGATTGTCTCCCCCCTTCACAGCGGTCTGTGTGGACGGGACCTTTCACAAGTACGTCTTCACCCCGGAGGGGAACTGTAACCGCGAGGCCTTTGACGTGTATTTGGACATCTGCGACGATGACGTTTTTTAATCAGCAAAGACAACGGGAGACGGAGGGGACACACCGGCCACGGAGGGGGACACACCAGCCACAGAGGGGACGCACCGGCCACGGAGGGGACACACCGACCACGGAGGGGACACACCGGCCACGGAGGGGGACACACCGGCCACGGAGGGGGACACACCGGCCACGGACGGGACCCGCGGGGACATCGGACACTAATGCTGTCTTCATCGCAGTATTATTATTATTATTGTATATAGACCGGATGGGACTGTGTGAATATTTATAAATCTCATAGTGATGAATGTAATTAGGAAGAAGCGATGATGGATAGAATATTATACTAGAATACATCATATTTAAAATAAAAAATAAAAAAAAATGAATTTGGCTTCCTGTTACTCATTTATTAAAGGGCCAGCTCCAGCCAATTGGAATGGCTTGAGATTTGCAAATCATCGCATTCTGTTTTTTGTTTTTTGTTTTTATGTAGATTTTAGGTACTGTGGACTGTGGGTACTATGGTCTAGGGACTATGGACTATGGACTATGGACTGGGTACTATGGTCTAGGGACTATGGTCTAGGGACTATGGACTGGGTACTATGGACTGGGTACTATGGTCTAGGGACTATGGACTGGGTGCTATGGTCTAGGGACTATGGACTGGGTGCTATGGTCTAGGGACTGTGGACCTCAAAGATTCTGCTTGCAAGACTTTTTCTAGCGTCCTGCAGCGCTCCGCTCCGGTGGGAACGCCCTCAGGGATTTCACATTGGAGTGTAAGGAGAGGCGCTTTACAGGTCTGGGGACTATAGACTTGTTTTTTGTCTGACCTAAAACAAATGAATAACTATCAGCGGCAGGGAGGGGGCGGAGTCAGGGCTCGGCTGCAGGGAGGGGGCGGAGTCAGTGCTTGGCGGCAGGGAGGGGGCGGAGTCAGTGCTCGGACTCATTCGGATCGGAATTCCAGGAAAAAACGTTTCGGGAAAATTACTTTTTTTTTTGCACAAAGTTGTCAGTAAATGATAAATTGCTCCCACATGGTGGTTATATGTGGAATTACATCCCGAAATACGTTCTGCTGCTTCTCCTGAGTACAGCGATACCTCGGGGGGGGGGGGGGGGTGAGACTTTTTTTCTACCAAAGACATGTGGCTGAATAAATTTTGGCCGAAATATACGACTAAAATTTAGTTTATTACATTTTGTTTATAACAAAAAGTAGAAAATATCATTTTTTTTTTTTTTTTTCAAATTTTCGGTCTTTTTTCCATTTATATCGCAAAAAATAAAAACCGCAGAGGTGATCAAATACCATCAAAAGATATAGAACTCCTCCCCCACCTCTATAATAATCTATAGAACTCCTCCCCCACCTCTATAATAAACTACAGAACTCCTCCCCCACCTCTATAATAAACTACAGAACTCCTCCCCCACCTCTATAATAAACTACAGAACTCCTCCCCCACCTCTATAATAAACTATAGAACTCCTCCCTCACCTCTATAATAAACTATAGAACTCCTCCCCACCTCTATGATAAGCTATAGAACTCCTCCCCCACCTCTATAATAAACTATAGAACTCCTCCCCACCTCTATGATAAGCTATAGAACTCCTCCCCCACCTCTATAATAAACTATAGAACTCCTCCCCCGCCTCTATAATAAGCTATAGAACTCCCCCCTCACCTCTATAATAAACTATAGAACTCCTCCCTCACCTCTACAATAAACTATACAACCTCTCCCCCACCTCTATAATAAACCATAGAACTCCCCCCTCACCTTTATAATAAACTATAGAACTCCTCCCTCACCTCTATAATAAGCTATAGAACTCCTCCCTCACCACTATAATAAACTATAGAACTCCTCCCTCACCTCTGTAATAAACTATAGAACTCCTCCCTCACCTCTATAATAAACTATAGAACTCCTCCCTCACCTCTGTAATAAACTATAGAACTCCTCCCCCACCTCTATAATAAACTATAGAACTCCCCCCTCACCTTTATAATAAACTATAGAACTCCTCCCTCACCTCTATAAAAAAAAAACGATAGAACTCCTCCCTCACCTCTATAATAAGCTATAGAACTCCTCCCTCACCTCTATAATAAGCTATAGAACTCCTCCCCCACCTCTATAATAAACTATAGAACTCCTCCCTCACCTCTATAATAAGCTATAGAACTCCTCCCTCACCTCTATAATAAGCTATAGAACTCCTCCCCCACCTCTATAATAAACTATAGAACTCCTCCCTCACCTCTATAATAAGCTATAGAACTCCTCCCTCACCTCTGTAATAAACTATAGAACTCCTCCCCACCTCTATAATAAACTATAGAACTCCCCCCTCACCTCTATAATAAACTATAGAACTCCCCCCTCACCTCTATAATAAACTACAGAACTCCCCCCTCACCTCTATAATAAACTATAGAACTCCTCCCTCACCTCTATAATAAACTATAGAGCTCTTCCCTCACCTCTATAATAAACTATAGAACTCCTCCCTCACCTCTATAATAATCTATAGAACTCCTCCCCCACCTCTATAATAAACTATAGAACTCCCCTCTCACCTCTATAATAAACTATAGAACTCCCCTCTCACCTCTATAATAAACTATAGAGCTCCTCCCTCACCTCTATAATAAACTATAGAACTCCCCTCTTACCTCTATAATAAACTATAGAACTCCTCCCTCACCTCTATAATAAACTAGGTGGAGTAGCGGGGTTCAGGAGTGAGCATGTACGAGTTATCTCTATTTTATCATCGTATTGTCAGACCGCGTCTGATTGAAGCTCCGGATGGAACCGCCCACACTGCAGCGGCAGGGAGGGGGCGGAGTCAGTGCTCAGACTCATTCAGATCTGAAGCGCCTGAGAGCTATTGAGCTATATAGTAAACAGCCAACATTTTTTTTCAGCCAAGCTGATAAGGATAGCCTAGAAAATACATGAAAATGAGCCGAGTGCCCCACCTACTGGCTGAAAATAAGAATACAATGTAATCAGTTCCCCTGCAAGAAATACAGTATATTATTCAAAGGTGTTTAAGAAAATACATGCAAACATACGACACATTCACTTAATTTATTTTGATTAAAATTTTATTCCATCTCTAATAAATACTCAGCATTTAATTTGTATAGCTCTCTTCTCCCTGAGGACTCAAAGCACTTAGCAGGCGAGGCAGCCATCTTGGCAATTGCGTTGGCCGGGAATCGAACCCGGGTCAGCTGCTGGGAAGGCAGCTATGCTCACCACTGCACCACCAACGCGGTGTAGCATGTCTTTGGAGTGTGGGAGGAAACCGGAGTACCCGGAGGAAACCCACGCAAGCACAGGGAGAACATGCAAACTCCATGCAGGTGTGGTGTCCTGGTCAGGATTTGAACCAAGGACCCCAGTGCTGCAAGGCTCACCACTAAGCTTCTGTGCTGCCCATATGTGGCCTTTGTTCTCTAAGGCCCGCCCCCGCTGAGCAGGGTACATCAGTTATGTCCAATAGAGCTTAGAGATAGTGATTTCAGCTCTAGATTGTCACATGGACGGGTTAGGTGACATCGTCCATCTTATGTCCCTCCTGAGTGTCCTGTCTGTCAAGATGAGGGGAACTCTTCTTCTGTAATGTTTCTCTGTGCAATGTAAAAAAATGTGATCTCTATTGTCTACGGCCCGCCCCCGCTGAGCAGGATAAACCAGTGATGTCTATTGGGGGTTATGCTGACCATACGTGGATCAAAATTTAGCCGGTTCAGCAGGGACTATGTGTGACCACTGCGGTTAAATATAAGACTTTGGCCGCCCTGTTGGCATATTTCCCTTTGCTCAGTACTGCAGGTAATAGGCTGCAGCGCTGATCTGTGTATTCTGAAGGCGGGGGAGTCTCCTAATCGGGGGCGGACTGATTCATCGGGCACTCTGGCACCGCCCGATGAATCAGTTGGGGGCCCACGAGAGGCTCTGCAATACATGTCTAGCACTGTCCTGTGCCCTCCACCTGGAATGTGTGTGTGTTGGTGTCACCGCACTGACTAGCGATCCTCCATTCTGTTGCTGCAGATCTGCTGACCCGAGGAGTTCCCGGCAATGCACCAGCAGTAGGACTGTTTCCGGGTTTTTACTCCGGGTGCAACTCAAATGAATCATAAAGGAGTTACCTAAAAATGTCAATTATAAACAACTCACTATGGGGGGGGGGGGGGTGAAGGGGCGGCTCTTTTAATTAGGAAAATTAGGCGGTCGCCTAAGGCCTCGCGGCTGCCTACTTTGCCTAGTTAAAGAGCCGCCTCTGCTGATACCCAGGATCCCCCCGCCATCAGCACAGTGCCGAGTCCCGGCCAGTCTGTGTAAGACCGAATCGCTGGGAGACGGGAGCACACTGACAGCTTCGGATCACAGCCATTAGAATCAGCGCTGACAGTTTCCCCCACCTCCCACACAGACAGGAGAGGAGAGAGAGAGCGGCTTGTGCTCCGCCTCCTTCCTCCCTGTCTGTGTGGGAGAAACTGTCAGCGCTGATTCTGATGGCTGTGATCCGGAGCTGTCAGTGTGCTCCCGTCTCCCAGCGAATCGGTCTTACACAGACTGGCCGGGACTCGGCACTGTGCTGGTGACTCTTTAACTAGGCAAAATAGGCAGCTGCAATGCCCCTGGGAGCGCAAGGCCCTAGGCGACCACCTAATTAAAAGAGCCGCCCATTCAAGTGTGAGTTGTTTAGAACTGTCATTTTTAGGTAGCGCCACTTTTTTATGATTATTTTGAGTTGCACGGTGTCCTCTGCCCTACTGACACCAACCACTGCTCTACTGACACCAACCACTGCTCTACTGACACCGTCTTGCTTTCCTGACCATGTCCAGTGCTCTGTCGACTCTGTCCTCTACCGTACTCTTATTTCAATGGTGGGGTGATGCCATCCGTCCTTCGTCGGCTGATAGGACTGGGAATCGCACTGGGTCGTCTGAGGCTGTTGTTTTTCTTGAGCTTAATTATCCGGGGTGAAGCAAGTGGGGTGCCGCTGCCAATCTGTGTGGCGATGTCTTCAGTCCTTTGTGGGGTGATAAGACGTGGAATAGCACTGGGTCGCCTGCTGTTTTTCTTTAGCTGAATCAACCCGGGCAAAACACGTACTGGTGGCGCGATGTTACCAAATGGTGGGGTGATGCCACCCGTCCTTCGTGGGCTGATAGGACGGGGAATAGCGCTGAGCCTGCTGTTTTTCCTGAGATCAATCATCTGGGGTGAAGCAATTGATAGTGAGGGTAGGACATCTCTTGTTGATGCTCTCGCTTTTCTGACCATGTCCACCGTTCTGCTGACATCGTCATCTTCCATACTGGCACCGTCCATTGCTCTAAGCATAGCATCCAGTGCTCTACTGACACTGTCCGCTGCTCTACTGACACTGTCCACTGTCCACACACTGTCTGCTGGTGTACTGATATTGTCCACTGCTTTCCTGACACTGACCATTGATTTGCTGACACTGACCTCTGCCACACTGGCACTGTCCATTGCCCAAATCATAGATTCCAGTGCTCTACTGACCATGTCCCCTGCTCTACAGACAGTGTCCTCTGCTCTACAGACAGTGTCCTCTGCACTACAGACAGTGTCCTCTGCTCTACTGACACCGTCCTCTGCCCTATTTGCAATGTACTCTGCTTTGCTGACACCGTCCTCTACCATACTGGCACCATCCAGTGCCAAAATCATAACATCCAGTGCTTTACTGACACTGTCCACTGCCCTACTGACACTGTCCGCTGTCCACACACCGTCTGCTGGTGTACTGATACCGGCCACTGCTTTCCTGACACTGACCATTGATTTGCTGGCACTGACCTCTGCCATACTGGCACTGTCCATTGCCCAAATCATAGATTCCAGTGCTCTGCTGACCATGTCCCCTGCTCTACAGACAGTGTCCTCCGTCCACACACCGCCCGCTTCTGTACTGATAACGGCCATTGCTTTCCTGACACTGACCATTGATCTGATGATACTGACCTCTGACCTACTGACTCCGTCCACTGTCCTACTCACAACACCCAGTGCTCCGCTGACATCATCTACTGCCCTACTGACACCATCCAATCCACGCCGCTCATTCATCCGGGGTAAAGCACGTGATGGCGGGGCGATATCCTCACGTGATGGTGGGGCGGTGATATCCTCACGTGATGGTGGGGCAGTGATGTCCTCACGTGATGGTGGGGCAGTGATGTCCTCACGTGATGGTGGGGCAGTGATGTCCTCACGTGATGGTGGGGCGATGTCCTCACGTGATGGTGGGGCGATGTCCTCACGTGATGGTGGGGCGGTGATGTCCTCACGTGATGTTGTGGCGAATCGTTTGAACCACTTGAAGTATATTACCAGCAGCGCCTGCACTACTACGAGCAGCACCAGCAGCATCGCAGGCAGCACCGGCTGTATTATGACAAGCCCCGGAGAGTATTCTGACCAGATCTCTGCCACAATATTTGTAAGCGGGGGCCGGCCTGTATTGTCTAAGACCAGCCCCACGCTGGACCAGCAGAAATCAGATCTGACCAGCTTTTCATAAAAGAATTCCATCAGCTGCAGGAGCATCAGAAGTTCTTCTAATATCTTGGCCAGAAGTTCTCTGCACAGGATGTACTTCAGAATGATAACACTTATCCAGGGTGTCATCATTACCCAGAATTCAGTGCTGGTCAGTAATGAGAACCATCTAGAGGGTTCCGGTGGCTTGTTTGCCATTTTTCTGACCAGTTCCTTCCCAGGATCCTCCATGTTCTTGATGGCCGCGTTCTTCTCCGCCATGAGAATCTCTGGAGGTCCGTTTTCCGTTGTCCTGACCGGGTTTTCCCCTGGCCGCTCCGTTGTTCCGATAATCGCCCCCTTATCCAGCATGTGGATATCTGGGGGGTCTTCGGTGACGTTCCGTTTTCCTCCCAATGGGAGTAAAAACATAAGAATCAAGGTGAGGATTAGACGCCTCATTCTTGTATGAATTGTAACTGACACTAAAAAATCAATTACTACAGCAAATCTATAAATCAATCAGCTCTCACCGATCGCTCGCAATCAAAAAGAATCAATTGACACTAAAATCAAATCACTGGAGTTCCAATACAATGAAACACACAGAAATCTGAGGAGCTCCTCTGAATAGAACCTGTCTCTTCAGAGATGCAAATCAACTGATACATCTGTGTGGCTGCACACGGCTGTTTATAGGCTAGAGAGGTCTTGTGACCCGTATGACATCATAGTGAGTGTGCGTGTCATAGCCTCAGGAGGTCATGTGACGTCGCCATGGAAACCAGGAAGTGACGTAACAAGAACAAGAGGCGGCTGTGATTGGACATCGCGCTGGCTCAGGGAGGAGAACTGACCAATCAGGAGCGCAGGGGGAGGGGGGCTGCTACAGGTCCCAGCTTTACCGCACAGGAGGAGGAATCCCCGGATGTGGATTGTGAACCAACCAAAGCCCCGGACCTCCCCGCACACCACACCGCACATAAAGTAGAGACTTTAAAGCACAGGTGGCAATTACAAGACCCGCCAGGGCTTGTCGTGTGGCCCGCACAGCACCTCTTTTTCTCTGCAGGTATCCAAGGCAACAAGGGAAAACATCCTCCCGCGAGCGGTGCGGCTTTGTATTAGAGCATGCGCGGCCGGTCTCCATGACAATAAGAGTAAACATCTCCCCTCCGCTCTGTCTCCGCCTCCACCCTGCTTCTGCTCTGTCTCCACCCCCGTCTCCGCTCTGTCTCCGCCTCCGCTCTGTCTCCACCCACGCCTCCGCTCTGTCTCCGCCTCCACCCCCGCCCTGTCTCTGCCTCCACCCCCGCCTCCGCTCTGTCTTCGCCCCCTCCTCCGCTCTGTCTTCACCCCTGCCTCAAGTTTGCATCCGCCTCCGCTCTGTCTCCACCCCCGCCTCCGCTCTGTCTCCGCCTCCACTGCCGCTCTGTCTCCGCCTTCAACCCCGCCTCCGCTCTGTCTCCGCCTCCGCTCTCTCGCCTCCTCAGTCCCTCCAGCGAGTGATTGGCTGATCGCTCTGTGTTTTTTTTTTTTCTTCCATCCAGCGGGCGGCGTCCTGAGGGTTTTTTAAGCACTTGTGTTGTTGGAGAAACAGTGTTGTGCTTCTTATTTAGTACTGATACTGAGCACAGAGATCCGCCCTAGAGGGAGGTACTAACTTATAGCCCAATACAAAGGGAGGGAGCCGAGCAGTGGACATGGTCAGAAAAGCAAGAGCATCAACAAGAGATGACATACCCCTCACTATCAATGGCTTCACCCCAGATAATAGAGCTCAGGAAAAACAGCAGGCTCAGGTGAGCCAGCGCTATTCCCCGTCCTATCACCTCCACGAAAGACGGATGGCAGCACCCCTAGCAACAGCAATCTACCATCAAGTCCATCCCCCCATGATTGAGTGGGGTAGAGTGGACAATGTCAATAGGGCAGTAGATGTTCTCTCTTTCTATACCCCAATCTTCCATCCCCTTCTCTTGGGCAGAACACTGGCGGGGAGTGTGGGCGGGAACTTTGAAACACAGCAACCAGAAGAGGAAAGGTGGAGCCTGATGTCAGTGGGGCAAAGGTCAGTGTCAGTACAGCAGCGGACGATGTGTGGACAGTGGACACTGTCGGTAGAGCAGTGGACAGTGTCAGTAGCACGCTGATTTTTAATGATTTGGGCAATGAACGGTACCAGTACGGTAGAGGACAGAGTCGACAGAGCACTGGACATGGTCAGGCAAGCAAGACGGTGTCAGTAGAGCAGTGGTCAGTGTCAGTAGAGCAGTGGACAGTGTCAGTAGAGCAGTGGTCAGTGTCAGTAGGGCAGTGGACACCGTACAACTCAAAATAATCATAAAGGAGTCGCGCTACCTAAAAATTACAGTTCTAAACAACTCACTATGGGGGGTGAAAGGCAGAGGCGGCTCTTTTAATTAGGTGGTCGTCTAGGGCCTTGTGCTTCCAGGGGCCTCGCAGGTGATTCGCTGTGAGACGGAAGCACACTGACATCTCCGGATCACAACAAGAGAGCGGAGAGAGAGACAGAAAATGAGAGACAAAAAAAGAGGGGGTAAAAAAAGAGAGAGAGAGAGGGGGATAGAAAAAGAGAGAGAGAGAGAGAGGGGTAGTAAGAGAGGGATAATGGAAAAGAAGGAGAAAGGAATAGAAAGAGAGAGGGGGGAGATAGAAAAGATAGAGAGGGATAGGAAGAGAGAGAGAAAAAGAGAGGGAGGGAGAGAGAGAGAAAAAGAGAGAGGGGGGAGAGAAAGAGGGAGGGATAGAAAAAGAGAGCGGGAATAGAGAAAGAGAGAGAGGACAGAAAGAGAGGGGGAGAGAAAGAAAGAGAGAGGGAGAGATAGAAAAAAAGAGAGAGAGCGATAGAGAGGAGGTATAGAAAAAGAGCGAAACAGAGATAGAAAAGGCGAAGGGGGGTAGAAAGAGAGAGAGGGGGGATAGAGAGAGGGAGATAGAGAGAGAAAAAGACAGAGAGGGGGAATAGAAAAGAGAGAGAGAGAGAGGGATAGAAAAAAGGAGAGAGGGGGATCTAAAGAGAGCGAGAGACAGATAGAAAAAGAGAGAAAAAAAGAGGGAGAAGGGGAGAAAAAGAGAGAGGGTGGGGAGAAAGAGAGAGGGGGTTGAAAAAGAGAGAGAGGGGGAGGGGGTAGAAAGAGAGAGAGAGATAGAAAAAGAGAGAGGGAGGTAGAAAAAAAGAGAGGGAGCGATGGATGGAGAGAGAGGGGGATGGATAGAGGAATGGAGGGATAGAGAGAGAAAGAGGGAGCGGTGAATTGAGAGGGCGGAAGGAGGAGGGGCAAAAGCCGCTCACTCTCCTCTCCTGTCTGTGTGGGAGGTGGGGAAAACCTATAAACTCCTGGTTTTAAAATGGGGAGGTCCTGGAGGTATGGAGGTACAGGAGGTATGGGAGATATAGAGGTAGAACATGTATGGAGGTCCTGGAGATATGGAGGTACAGGAGGTATGGGAGATATAGAGGTAGAACATGTATGGAGGTACGGGAGATATGGAGGTACAGGAGGTATGGGAGATATAGAGGTAGAACAGGTATAGAGGTATAGAGATACAGGAGATATGGAGGTCCAGGAGGTATGAGAGGTATTAGAAGTATGGGAAATATTGAAGCACAGGTGGTACGGGAGATATGGAGGTACGGGGGGGCATGGGGGGGGGGTGTATGGAGTTACAGGAGGTATGGAGGTAATTGTCCTACCGCTGGTGCAATTCCGGGAACTCCTCGGGTCAGCCGATCTGCAGCAGCAGAATGGAGGAGCGCTAGTCAGTGCGGAGACACCGACCCGATTCTCCAATCCACACATTCCAGGTGGAGGGGGACCCTCCTTGCTGGGTCATTATAATCTGACATTAGGAGACTCCATTGCCTTCAGAATACACAGATCAGCGCTGCAGCCTATTACCTGCAGTACTGAGTGAGCGAAAATATACCAACAGGGCAACTAAAGTCTTATATTAAACCACAGTGGCCACACATAGTCCCTGCTGAACCGGCTAAATTTTGATCCATGTATCCAATGGACTATACTGGTTTACCCTGCTCAGCGGGGGCGGGCCTTATAGAATAGAGATCACATATGGGCAGCACAGAGGCTTAGTGGTGAACCTTGCAGCACTGGGGTCCTTGGTTCAAATCCTGACCAGGACACCACACCTGCATGGAGTTTGCATGTTCTCCCTGTGGGTTTCCTCCGGGTACTCCGGTTTCCTCCCACACTCCAAAGACATGCTACCTCGCGTTGGTGGTGCAGTGGTGAGCATAGCTGCCTTCCCAGCAGCTGACCCGGGTTCGAATCCCGGCCAACGCAATTGCCAAGATGGCTGCCTTGCTTGCTAAGTGCTTTGAGTCCCCAGGGAGAAGAGAGCTATACAAATTAAATGCTGAGTATTTATTAGAGATGGAATAAAATTTTAACCAAAACAAATGAAGTGAATGTGTCGTATGTTTACACTTAAACACTTTTGAATAATATACTGTATTTCTTGCAGGGGGAATCTGATTACATTGTATTCTCATTTTCAGCCAGTAGGTGGAGCATTCGGCTTATTTTCATGTATTTTCTAGGCTATCCTTATCAGCTGGGCAGAAAAAAAAATGTTGGCTGTTTACTATATTCCGGTTTCTTAGACCATAGAGATGATTGGGGATGTTTCGGTCCTCCATCATCTCTATGGTCAGTGGAACCGCCAGTTTCAGACCCGGACTCCCCGGTGGGAAGGGAAAGCCCCGGAAGACAAAGGGGAGGGGGGGTAGCCCCCTTCCACCACATGTAAAGGGGATCCAGCGGCTATTTGTCCGCTCAGGTCAGTTTTACTTTATTCAGCATCGCTGGCTGAAAAAAAAAAAACAATACCGGGGTCATGACTGCAGCTGCATTCAGGGCCCCAGGATAACAGCTTCGCCCCGAGGACGTACGGGTACCTTCTTTAGTAGGAAGTGGTTAAAATCGCGCTGCACCAAATCATATGATACTGCAGTACCGAAAAAAAGTAAAAAAAATACAAAAAAATGAAAGTTACACCCAAGTTCCCCTCCAAAAACATGTTCGAGCCCCTCCCCCAAACAACAGTAAATGCACGCTATGCACAAAAACGTTGATTACACTACACACATTACATATGGTGGAGTGACAGCTGATGACCTGTAGGGGGCTTGTGAAGCGTCGCCTATGGAAAACATGGAGCACTGAATAGAGATGCACCGAAATTTCGGGCGCCGAAAATTATTGGCCAAAAATGGGGTTGACAGCGTTTTGCGATAGAGAAAAACGTGACGATAACGGCTCTAAGAATGTACGAAATTTTGACACAAATTTACCGCACTTATGGTGTGTTTTCCATAGGTCATGAGATTCAAAGCTTACCCAGTTATGTAGTTAAGTTAATACCCAGCCCATAGTCCATAGTCTATAGTACCCAGCCCATAGTCCATAGTCTATAGTATCCAGCCCATAGTCCATAGTCTATAGTCTCCAGCTCATTGTCCATAGTACCAAACTCATAGTCCATAGTCTATAGTACCCAGCTCATAGTCTATAGTCTCCAGCTCATAGTCCATAGTCTATAGTACCCAGCCCATAGTCCATAGTCTATGGTACCCAGCTCATAGTCCATAGTCTATAGTACCCAGCTCATAGTCCATAGTCTATAGTACCCAGCCCATAGTCCATAGTCTATAGTACCCAGCTCATAGTCTATAGTACCCAGCTCATAGTCCATAGTCTATAGTACCCAGCTCATAGTCCATAGTCTATAGTACCCAGCTCATAGTCTATAGTACCCAGCTCATAGTCCATAGTCTATAGTATCCAGCCCATAGTCCATACTGTATAGTACCCAGCCCATAGTCCATAGTCTATAGTACCCAGCCCATAGTCCATATACTGTATAGTACCCAGCTCATAGTCCATAGTACCCAGCTCATAGTCTATAGTACCCAGCTCATAGTCTATAGTCTATAGTACCCAGCCCATAGTCTATAGTACCCAGCCCATAGTCCATAGTCTATAGTACCCAGCTCATAGTCTATAGTATCCAGCCCATAGTCAATACTGTATAGTACCCAGCCCATAGTCCATAGTCTATAGTACCCAGCTCATAGTCCATAGTCTATAGTACCCAGTCCATAGTCTATAGCACCCAGCTCATAGTCTATAGTACCCAGCTCATAGTCCATAGTCTATAGTACCCAGCTCATAGTCCATACTGTATAGTACCCAGCTCATAGTCCATAGTACCCAGCTCATAGTCCATAGTCTATAGTACCCAGCTCATAGTCCATAGTCCATAGTCTATAGTCTCCAGCTCATAGTCCATAGTACCAAGCTCATAGTCCATAGTCTATAGTAATCAGCTCATAGTCCATACTGTATAGTACCCAGCTCATAGTCCATAGTCTCCAGCTCATAGTCCATAGTCTATAGTACCCAGCTCATAGTCCATACTGTATAGTACCCAGCTCATAGTCTATAGTACCCAGCTCATAGTCTATAGTACCCAACTCATAGTCCATAGTCTATAGTACCCAACTCATAGTCCATAGTCTATAGTACCCAGCTCATAGTCCATAGTCTCCAGCTCATAGTCCATAGTCTATAGTGCCCAGCTCATAGTCCATAGTACCCAACTCATAGTCCATAGTCTATAGTACCCAACTCATAGTCCATAGTCTATAGTACCCAGCTCATAGTCCATAGTACCCAACTCATAGTCCATAGTCTATAGTGCCCAGCTCATAGTCCATAGCCTATAGTACCCAGTCCATAGTCTATAGTACCCAACTCATAGTCCATAGTCTATAGTACCCAGCTCATAGTCCATAGTCTCCAGCTCATAGTCCATAGTCTATAGTGCCCAGCTCATAGTCCATAGCCTATAGTACCCAGTCCATAGTCTATAGTACCCAGCTCATAGTCCATAGTCTATAGTACCCAGCTCATAGTCTATAGTACCCAGCTCATAGTCCATAGTCTATAGTACCCAGCTCATAGTCAATAGTCTATAGTACCCAGCTCATAGTCTATAGTCTATAGTACCCAGCTCATAGTCCATAGTCTATAGTGCCCAGCTCATAGTCCATAGCCTATAGTACCCAGCTCATAGTCCATAGTCTATAGTCTCCAGCTCATAGTCCATAGTCTATAGTACCCAGCTCATAGTCCATAGTCTATAGTACCCAGCTCATAGTCCATAGTCTATAGTACCCAGCTCATAGTCAATAGTCTATAGTACCCAGCTCATAGTCCATAGTCTATAGTACCCAGCTCATAGTCCATAGTCTATAGTACCCAGCTCATAGTCCATAGTCTATAGTACCCAGCTCATAGTCCATAGTCTATAGTACCCAGCTCATAGTCCATAGTCTATAGTACCCAGCTCATAGTCCATAGTCTATAGTCTCCAGCTCATAGTCCATAGTCTATAGTACCCAGCTCATAGTCCATAGTCTATAGTACCCAGCTCATAGTCCATAGTCTATAGTACCCAGCCCATAGTCCATAGTCTATAGTACCCAGCTCATAGTCCATAGTCTATAGTACCCAGCTCATAGTCTATAGTACCCAGCTCATAGTCCATAGTTTATAGTACCCAGCTCATAGTCCATAGTCTATAGTACCCAGCCCATAGTCCATAGTCTATAGTACCCAGCCCATAGTCCATAGTCTATAGTACCCAGCCCATAGTCCATAGTCTATAGTACCCAGCTCATAGTCTATAGTAAGTAGACCAGTGTTTCTCAACCTTTTCACAGTCAGGGCGCCCTTGAAATTATTTAGTGCAGAGGCAACCCAGTCCAAGGCATGGTTCACATTACGGTGTGTCGCGGAACGCACGCAGAATCGTGCTTATTCCTGACACACAGACAAGGCTCTGCTCTTTAGGGTTGCCATTTATTCTTAATCTCCCTGTGGAGGAAATGCGAAGCCTGGAATGGGGAAGTGCGCTGTGTGATGTCAGTGATGTTGGAGAGGAAAGGAGGGGAGGCCGACTGCAGGGGCAATGTGATGTAAAGGAGGCGGTGATTGCCAGGGGGCACTGTAATATAAAGGGGGCTGCACTGTAAAGGGGCACTGTAATATAAAGGGGGCTGCACTGTAAAGGGGCACTGTAATATAAAGGGGGCTGTGAAGTGAAGGGGAACTGAGGACACCGACATAGGGAGGGCACTGCGCTGTACGGGGGGTTGTGGTTGTGGTGTGAAGGGGACTTTGTGAATATCCCATCCCCCCACCCGTCCCCCACAACCCCGCCCCCCAAACACAACATCTTCAACAATTTATGTAGAATTTGCAATAAATATATATAATAATAAATATAAATAATATACCAAAATATTATAATAAAAAAAATATAACATAATATAGGGAGGGAACCTGCGTGTGTGCCACCATAGGAAGGGGCTTTGTATGGTGGCACATGGAGAAGTAGAGGAGAAGATCGCCAGAGTGGGACCCCAGAAGAGGAGATATTGGAGCTGCTCTGTAATAAAGAAAAACATCCAATAATTATGAAAAAAAAATAGTTTTTCTGTAATAAAATTGTGCAATCAGTGATTTTTTGTCTTCACTGATGAGCTGTGACCCCAACACTAACCCACCCTGTGACCCCAACACTAACCCACCCTGTGACCCCAACACTAACTCTCCCTGTGACCCCAACACTAACCCTTCCTGTGACCCCAACACTAACTCTCCCTGTGACCCCAACACTAACCCTTCCTGTGACCCCAACACTAACTCTCCCTGTGACCCCAACACTAACCCTTCCTGTGACCCCAACACTAACCCTTCCTGTGACCCCAACACCAACCCACCCTGTGACCCCAACACTAACCCACCCTGTGACCCCAACACTAACCCCTCCTGTGACCCCAACACTAACCCCTCCTGTGACCCCAACACTAACCCACCCTGTGACCCCAACACTAACCCTTCCTGTGACCCCAACACCAACCCACCCTGTGACCCCAACACCAACCCACCCTGTGACCCCAACACTAACCCACCCTGTGACCCCAACACTAACCCCTCCTGTGACCCCAACACTAACCCACCCTATGACCCCAACACTAACCCTTCCTGTGACCCCAACACTAACCCACCCTGTGACCCCAACACTAACCCTCCCTGTGACCCCAACACTAACCCTCCCTGTGACCCCAACACTAACCCTTCCTGTGACCCCAACACTAACCCACCCTGTGACCCCAACAGCAACCCATCCTGTGACCCCAACACTAACCCTACCTGTGACCCCAACACTAACCCTCCCTGTGACCCCAACACCAACCCACCCTGTGACCCCAACACTAACCCTTCCTGTGACCCCAACACTAACCCTCCCTGTGACCCCAACACCAACCCACCCTGTGACCCCAACACCAACCCACCCTGTGACCCCAACACTAACCCTCCCTGTGACCCCAACACCAACCCACCCTGTGACCCCAACACCAACCCACCCTGTGACCCCAACACCAACCCACCCTGTGACCCCAACACTAACCCTCCCTGTGACCCCAACACTATCCCTTCCTGTGACCTCAACACCAACCCACCCTGTGACCCCAACACTAACCCTCCCTGTGACCCCAACACCAACCCACCCTGTGACCCCAACACCAACCCACCCTGTGACCCCAACACTAACCCTCCCTGTGACCCCAACACTAACCCTCCCTGTGACCCCAACACCAACCCACCCTGTGACCCCAACACCAACCCACCCTGTGACCCCAACACTAACCCTCCCTGTGACCCCAACACTATCCCTTCCTGTGACCCCAACACCAACCCACCCTGTGACCCCAACACCAACCCACCCTGTGACCCCAACACTAACCCCTCCTGTGACCCCAACACTAACCCTTCCTGTGACCCCAACACTAACCCTCCCTGTGACCCCAACACTATCCCTTCCTGTGACCCCAACACTAACCCTCCCTGTGACCCCAACACTATCCCTTCCTGTGACCCCAACACTAACCCTTCCTGTGACCCCAACACCAACCCACCCTGTGACCCCAACACTAACCCTCCCTGTGACCCCAACACTATCCCTTCCTGTGACCCCAACACCAACCCACCCTATGACCCCAACACCAACCCCTCCTGTGACCCCAACACTAACCCTTCCTGTGACCCCAACACTAACCCTCCCTGTGACCCCAACACCAACCCACCCTGTGACCCCAACACTAACCCTCCCTGTGACCCCAACACCAACCCACCCTGTGACCCCAACACTAACCCTCCCTGTGACCCCAACACTATCCCTTCCTGTGACCCCAACACCAACCCACCCTGTTACCCCAACACTTACCCTTCCTGTGACCCCAACACTAACCCTCCCTGTGACCCCAACACCAACCCACCCTGTGACCCCAACACTAACCCTCCCTGTGACCCCCAACACTAACCCTCCCTGTGACCCCAACACCAACCCACCCTGTGACCCCAACACTAACCCTCCCTGTGACCCCAACACTATCCCTTCCTGTGACCCCAACACTAACCCTCCCTGTGACCCCAACACTATCCCTTCCTGTGACCCCAACACTAACCCTTCCTGTGACCCCAACACCAACCCACCCTGTGACCCCAACACTAACCCTCCCTGTGACCCCAACACTATCCCTTCCTGTGACCCCAACACCAACCCACCCTGTGACCCCAACACTAACCCTTCCTGTGACCCCAACACTAACCCTCCCTGTGACCCCAACACTAACCCTCCCTGTGACCCCAACACTAACCCACCCTGTGACCCCAACACTAACCCCTCCTGTGACCCCAACACTAACCCTTCCTGTGACCCCAACACTAACCCTCCCTGTGACCCCAACACCAACCCACCCTGTGACCCCAACACCAACCCTCCCTGTGACCCCAACACAAACCCACCCTGTGACCCCAACACTAACCCTCCCTGTGACCCCAACACTATCCCTTCCTGTGACCCCAACACCAACCCACCCTGTTACCCCAACACTTACCCTTCCTGTGACCCCAACACTAACCCTCCCTGTGACCCCAACACTATCCCTTCCTGTGACCCCAACACCAACCCACCCTGTGACCCCAACACTATCCCTTCCTGTGACCCCAACACTAACCCTTCCTGTGACCCCAACACTAACCCTTCCTGTGACCCCAACACTAACCCCTCCTGTGACCCCAACACTAACCCTCCCTGTGACCCCAACACTAACCCTTCCTGTGACCCCAACACTAACCCTCCCTGTGACCCCAACACTATCCCTTCCTGTGACCCCAACACTAACCCTCCCTGTGACCCCAACACTATCCCTTCCTGTGACCCCAACACTAACCCACCCTGTGACCCCAACACTAACCCTTCCCATGACCCCAACACTTTTTATAACCCCCTCCCCCTCTCTGTAATCCTTGAACTCCTCATGTCATGGCTGACCTCACGCTCTGCTCGTTGCCTGGCTGTTATCTTTGTCCTCTGGCTTCCATACCTTTTCAGGTCACCTCCCTAGAACAAGCAGCATACAGGAGAGCGGTAGAGAAGCCCGGAGCCCTCATCTGTATACTTCTTCCATGAGGAACCAGAGGAGCAGCAAGGCAGCCAGGCAACCGGCGTTTCCAGAAAGAAGCTCTGGATTGATACAAGCTCTCCTGTGACCTCATGTAACCTTTTTACAGTCAAGTCCCCCCTGGGCCAGGCAACTAGCATTTTCATGATGAAAGTCTTTATTGGTATGAGGACTCCTGGGGCCTCATTTATTCCTTCTTAGACCTGATTACAGTCAAGTTAGGTCCTCCGGGGCCTTATCCACCTGACAAGGGCCCATACATTCTATATATATAATATATATATCATATATATGTGTGTCAGCACACTGGAGAGCTCCGCGCATGCTCACTGTTTCTGGAAAGCTCCGCGCACGCGCACCGTGTTTATTTTTTACAAAGCCGCCTTTAAGCGCGTGTTAAAAGTCGGCAGAACGCTGAGATCCCTTTAAAGCTCCTCCGCTCGGCTGTGATTGGTTGATGGGAAGCCCGGCTGTTACCCGATTGGCTGAAGCGTCTCTTGACGTTCCTCTTTTTGATTGAATGGCCGGTCGGACCCCTCTGACACGGGATTGGCTGTCTCTCTTTGCAGCGCTCTGGGAATCATGGCGAATGTGAGGAGCCTGAAGGTGAGCGGGGAGGTGAAGGGTGAGGGCGGGCGGGCAGGGTGGCGGGAGCTCAGGAGCGGTTCATTCGCGGAATTCTCAAAGCCTCCCTGGAAGCAGCCGGTCACCTCAGCGCAATGACGGGGGCTGCAGCCAATCACAGGCCGCCTTTACTGGTTCCCCTCTCTCAGTAAAGTGGGTTTTGATTGGTTACTGGGGGTTACCTCAGGTAGTGGTCACTTTAACCAACAGCAGTTAATCACGGTCCACTTTACTGGTCTTATTTGAGCAAGGGGAGTTCTAATTGGTTACCAGGTGGGTGGCTGCACTTATGTTGGTTGTTAGGGGTAACCACCTTGAGGTAAACTTCAATATCCAACCAAAACTTTATTTTTTTTGTGATTTAATTTTGGCTTCAGCGAGGAAGGATTAGACCGCCCCCCCCCCCCCAAAACATTTCCCGCTATCTGTTACAGTTCTGAGCCCGTTCACACCGCCGCCATCTTGTGTCAGGGCAAAACCTGATCAGGGCTTGCCAGTCCTGCACATGTGCGCCCCACGCTCTACATGGCTGCCATGGTAACGTGTGACCAAATGATTTCTCGTTAGAATGAAGGGTCCGCCCAGTGCTGGCGGTGCCGTTACTATGGTAACGTGTGACCAAATTATTCCCCGTTAGAATGAAGGGTCCGCCCAGCGCAGGCGGGGCCGTTACTATGGTAACGTGTGACCAAATGATTTCTCGTTAGAATGAAGGGTCCCCCCTAGCGCTGGCGGTGCCATTACTATGGTAACGTGTGGCCAAATGATTCCTCGTTAGAATGAAGGGTCCGCCCAGCGCTGGCGGGGCTGTTACTATGGTAACATGTGACCAAATGATTCCTCGTTAGAATGAAGGGTCCGCCCAGCGCTGGCGAGGCCGTTACTACGGTAACGTGTGACCAAATGATTCCTCGTTAGAACGAAGGGTCCGCCCAGCGCTGGCGGGGCCGTTACTATGGTAACGTGTGACCAAATGATTCCCCGTTAGAATGAAGGGTCCGCCCAGCGCTGGCGGGGCCGTTACTATGGTAACGTGTGACCAAATGATTCCCCGTTAGAATGAAGGGTCCGCCCAGCGCTGGCGGGGCCGTTACTATGGTACCGTGTGACCAAATGATTCCCCGTTAGAATGAAGGGTCCGCCCAGCACTGGCGGGGCTGTTACTATGGTAACGTGTGACCAAAGTGAATCCCAGAACTAGTGTCCTCATTGGGGAGATCTTCCTTCACTTCCTGTCCCATAGTCTCAAGAGGAAGTACGAAGGAAACCTGGAACTAGTTTTCCATATTGGGGAGATTTCCCTTCCCTGTCCCATAGCCACGATAGGAAGTGAGAGGGAATCCCCACAAAGGAAGGGAATCCCAGTACTAGTGTCCCCAATGCAGATATTTCCCCTCGCTTCCTGTCCCATAGCCCACAACAGGAAGCGAGAGACAATCCCTCCAAATTGAGGGATTTCTTTAACTAATGTCACCATTTAGGAAATTTTCCCCTCACTTCCTGTCCCATAGCCGCAAAAGAAAGTGAGAGGGAATCCCCGCCCAAAGAAAGGGAATCCTAGAACTAGTGTCCCCATTGGGGAGAATTCCCCTCACTTCCTGTCCCACAGTCAAAACAGGAAGTGAGCGAAAATCCCTCGAGTGAGGGAAACCCTGAAATTAATGTCCCCGTTGGAGAGATTTCCCCTGGCTTCCACTCCCATAGCCACAAGAGGAAGTGAGAGGAAATCTCTCCAAAGTGAGGGAATTCTTTAACTAATATCCCATTGGGAGATTTCCCCTCCTCTTCCTGTCCCAAAGCCAAAACGGGAAGTAAGAGGGAATCCCAGAACTCGTGTATCCATTGGGGAGATTTCCCTTCACGTCCTGTCCCAACAGAAAGTGAGAGGAAATCTGTCTAAATTTGAAGGAATCCCAGAACTAATGTCCCCATTGGGGAGATTTCCCCTCTGGGGAGGGGACAGCAGTGGTCTGCACACTGATAATGGGGAAAGATGGAGCTTGGACGGCTGGGCGGAGTCACAAAACACGCCTCGTTCTCATTGCATGGTTTATATTTTTATTTTTTTCACCCTTCCAGCTGATAGTGGTTTGGCCCATACACGGAGTAATAGCGCCGGGGGGGGGGGGGGCTATTGGATTGTAGTGAATAAGCCCCCAATTATTCTCAGTGTGGTTTTTCTCATTGCAGGGCCTGGTGGGCATTGTCACCGGAGGAGCCTCGGGTCTCGGCCGGGCCACCGTGGAGCGGTTGGTGCGCCATGGAGCCAGCGCCGTCATCTTGGATTTGCCGACTTCGGACGGCAGCAACGTGGCCAAGTCCATCGGAGAGAACTGTGCCTTCGCTCCCACTGATGTAGGTATAGAGCCGACTACGCTGCCTCCTAGAGGCCGATATAAGAACCTGCGGCCACATATAATGTTGTTATATATTGTGTGCATGGGAGGGGCCTGTGATACTTGTGTGCATGGGAGGGGCCTGTGATACTTGTGTGCATGGGAGGGGCCTGTGATACTTGTGTGCATGGGAGGGGCCTGTGACACTTGTGTGCACATGGGTTTTTATTTTTAATACATTTGCAAAGATTTGTTATTATGGGGATTGTTTGTAGAATTCTGAGGAAAATGATGAATTGAATCCATTTTTGGAATACGGCTGTAACAGAACAAAATGTGGAAAAAGTGAAGCGCTGTGAATACTTTCCGGATGCTCTGTATATTCAAGATGATTTAACCCTTCCATGACACATTTTTGCCACCAGCTTTCCAGAGGTGCAAACGTACACTTCCCGCTCCAAGGTCAGAGCTCCGGCACCCTCCCAGCATCCCTGTAGTGTAGTGTCACACCTGTGACCAGTAGGGGGGGTACATTGCGGAGAGGCCTAGCTTTCTCTATGGAGCTGGAGGGATCTATTTAGTTGCTTTGAGTTGCTGCATTTTGCACATCATCCACTGTGCTGCCATATTGAATACGCTTACATGTGATTCCACACGCAGGTTTGTTTAAGTGAATTTATGCTCCCCCCCCCCCCCCCCTTTTTTTTTTCCCCTGGTGACTAGGTGACCTCTGAGTCGGATGTAAACAATGCGCTGGAACTGGCGCGCTCCAAGTTCGGCGGGGTGAATATCACAGTGAACTGCGCTGGGATCGCCGTCGCTATGAAAACCTTCAACAAAAGCAAACTGAGGCCACACAGCCTGGAAGAGTTCCAGAAAGTCATAAATGTGAGTGTAGAAAAACGGTTGCGCTATATATAATAATAATAATAGTGAATCACAAATATGTGTAATCGTCGTCACCTATTGGAAGTTTATACCAACAAATATTGTGCAATAAATGATAAATTGTTATACAATAAATTGGAAATAAAAAATACAATATAATGGAAAAAAAAACACCCATATATAACTGTAAGGCAATAAGTGGGTAATTAAAGACCATAAGTGTCGATATTAACCAAACAGACACAATAAACTGATGCTATACAGTCCATAGGTAGTCATATAGGGCTACAAGCATAGAAGTGACATCCGTGCAGTAGGTGACTTTTCGAATCAGATTATCATCCGTGATTTTGTGACTTTCCTCTGTGGTCCCACCACCAAATGAATTGAAGGCCTACCAGCTGTAGGTCAAGTAATCGCATGTGGCTACAACCCAGCCAGGGCCTTTTTCCTCTATCTCCCTTCTGTGCAGCAAATCAGAACATCCGTATCCTTGTCAGGGGTTGCTCAATCCATCCACCACAGCTTGTATCTCGCCAGGTAAAACAATTCCCCAAGGCCGAAAAAGAGAAGGGAAAAAAGGGCAGACCATAGGTAGGATCCAACTGATTTATTTAAAAAAAAAACGCTGAGGGCGTACAGACATCCAAGTAAAAGCAATAAGATAAAATTCAAAAATTTGCGGCCGGCCGACTGCAGTAACAAGACGCCCGTGTTTGTCCGGGGCGTAGAACGCGGTGACGTCAGCATGTCGCTCCTCCCTACGCGTTTCGTCACAGAAATGACGTATTCATGGGGCATAAATGTGAGTGCATTGCATGGAAGATAAACAATTTGAATGATTCAGGATGTTCGGGAATTTTATGGCGCTGATTTAAATAAAAAAAAAAAGGTCGTTTTTAACTAACCTTAAGTTTCACCTGTGCTAAGACTAGGAACATTAAAGTGTTAACCCCCAAAAAATGAAATAAATCAATTTTCCTTCATAGTATGTTATACAGTGCTTGTGCTGTGTCATGTGGCCCCCTCTATCACCTGCAATACCTGGCTGATCCCGCCTGGCTATGCCCTCCCCCCCTGTAATCTGACCACAGTGTATCATGGCTGCCGAGCCCTGTAAGGCCCCTTTCACACTGGGGCGGTGAGCCGCGGTGACGGTAAAGCAGCGCTATATTTAGCGCTGCTTTACCGTCGTTTTCACCGCGGTTTTTCGGCCGCTCGCGGTGCGGTTTTACCCCCCGCGAGCGGCCGAAAAAGGGTTAAACACCCCCCGCAGAGCGCCGCCGTAGCTGCGGTATTGCCGCGGTATTGCCGCGGTTTTACCGCGGTCTCCCATTGTAATCAATGGGAAGGAGCGGTATAGGAGCGGTGAACACACCGCTCCTATCCCGCTCCAAAGATGCTGCTAGCAGGACTTTTTTTGTCATCCTGCTAGCGCACCGCTCCAGTGTGAGAGCCCGCCGGCTTTCACACTGGAGTTAAAGGGGCAGGATTTTTTCATGCGGTGAACAGGCGCTATTTTTAGCGCTGCACCGCATGAAAAACGCCCCGGTGTGAAAGGGGCCTAACGGTGGTCAGTTTACATGCTTCCGTCATCCGCAGCTCTACTCTTGGCTTTCTTCTGTGCTCCCTCCCTGCCTGTCGGCTCTCTTCCGCGTTTGCTCCCTCCCTGCCGGTCGGTGATACTTGGCCCCACCCCCTGCAGCTGTCAGGCTGAGAAAGGAGAGAGACCGCTTATCGCGTGACTGCCGATCAGAGCTCTGAAATGGGTATATTGCAGCATTATTTTTATAAGGCATAGACACGGCACATTTACATGAATACATAGAGAGGATTGTGTAATTTTAACCTAGTGGGTTAACAGACCCTTTAAAAGAGAAGTATGGGGGTTTAAAAAAAAATAAAACACCTAGGTGGATGCAGCATCTGTCCCCTGCTTTTATTAAGACCCAAGAACTGAGCAATCAAACGCTGCTGATCACTCTGTTCTCAGCTTTCAGTGGCCTGTCAGTCACCGGCTCTCTGCTCTGCTCCTCCAGTGCTCACTGGAGCTCTGGGCTGTGGAGGGGGCAGGATTGGCTTTAATCTCCAAGTGGCTCACTGAGAGGCTGAGCCAGCTACCGGTCCAAGCAATGTGGGTGGATCCCGACCTTTTAGGCTGGGTTCACACTATGTGCGGCTGCGGGGCACAGCAGGGGGTCCGGTGCGTCTTCCTAATCTCCCCCCCAACCCCTGTGTGTGTGTGTGTGTGTGTATGTATGTATGTGTGTGTGTATATGTGTATATGTATATATATATATATATATATATATATATATATATATATATATATATATATATATATATATATATATATATATATATATATATATATATATATATATATATATATATATATATATATATATATATATATATATATATATATATATATATATAATGTATGTAACAGATTTTTTTTTTTTTCACTTTTTTTTTTTTTTTTTTTTTTGGAGTATCGGTCAAACATCAAGAGGTATGGCTGACCCACCCCCACCAAAGTGTTTCGCCTACCCCAACTAAGTCGGGGAATGAACAATTTTTTTTTTTTTTTTTTTTTTTTGTGCAAATGTTTTTATAAGGCTGCCGAGCGTCCTACGAGTTTTTACGGGGCGAGTGAGCCTTTTTCCGACAAGCCGAGCGGGATCTGGGAAAGGTACGGGAGTCATTAAGTGGAGACGCACTTAGAGTTGGGGTTAAAGTTCATAGGTCAAAGGTTAGTTGGGGTTAGAGTTAGAACTTGGGGTTAGAGTTGGGGTTTCCCCTGGAAGAACAAGGTTAGGATTTGGAATTAGGGACCTCCTCCAAAGGTCAGCAGGTGTGTCGTCGCCCCCCCCAGGGTCAAAGGTCAAGAGGCGTGGCTGACCCACCCATACCAAAGTGTTCCGCCTACCCCAACTAAGTCGGGGAATGAACAAGTTGGGGAAAGCGATAAAAAAAATATTTTTTTTTAAAAAGGTCCCTGTAAAAATACAAATTTTAAATGTACAGAACATCGGTACCCGCTATCGGCCTGAAAGGCTGCTGAAAAATCGGTATCGTATCGGCCCTGGAAAAACATCAGTCGATTCCCTATAATAGACCCCAGATCTCTCCTAAAAGAGGACCCGTCACCTCCTATTACTGTCACATGGGATGTTTACATTCATTATAGACCCCAGATCTCTCCATAAAGAGGACCTGTCACCACCTATTACTGTCACATGGAATGTTTACATTCATTATAGACCCCAGATCTCTCCATAAAAAGGACCTGTCACCTCCTATTACTGTCACATGGAATGTTTACATTCATTATAGACCCCAGATCTCTCCTAAAAGAGGACCCGTCACCTCCTATTACTGTCACATGGGATGTTTACATTCATTATAGACCCCAGATCTCTCCATAAAGAGGACCCGTCATCTCCTATTACTGTCACATGGGATGTTTACATTCATTATAGACCCCAGATATCTCCATAAAGAGGACCTGTCACCACCTATTACTGTCACATGGAATGTTTACATTCATTATAGACCCCAGATCTCTCCAAAAGAGGACCTGTCGCTGCCTATGACTGTCACATGGGATGTTTACATTCCTTGTGACAGCAATATAAGTGATCAAAAAAAAAAAAAATTGCCTTTTGCTAGTGCACAAAGGCAACCGCGAGCATCGGGCATGCGAGCAAAAAACCGTGATCATCCCACACACATGAGGTATCGCCACGAATGTCAGACCATAGGCAGTAATTCTAGCACCAGACCTCCTCTGCACATCTAAAGTGGTAACCTGTAAAGGCTTTTAAAGCGTCTCCTATGGATAGTAAAATGTACATTGTTTGTAGCCATTGCATGGGCGTGCGCAATTTTAAAGTGGTTGTAAACTACTGAAATAATAAAAAAATAAAAAAATCGCAAGATAATGTGCTAGTATACAACACATACTCATGTTAGAATGAAGCCCTCTCTCATCGGCAGCATGCAGAGTAAATTTTTTCCTAAACCAGGGGTCTTCAAACTATGGCCCTGCAACTGTTGGGGAACTACACGTCCCATGAGGCATTTGACATTCACAGACATGACTGGGCATGTTGGGAATTGTAGTTCCTGAGCAACCGCAGCGCCGTAGTTTGAAGACCCCCCCTGTGATCTAAACGGTGCACGTTTAGGAGATGATTCATTTTACCTACAGGTAAGCCTTTATTATAGGCTTACTTGTAGGTAAAAATAACAAAGTGGGGTTTACAACCGCTTGAAAGCGTGACATATTTGGTATCTATTTACTCACGTGACATTCTATTTTACCAAAAAATTGGATTATATATTGTGTGTGGTGTGTGTTGGTTTTTTTTTTTTTTTTTTTCTTTATTAATAAAGTCCCAAAAAGATGTATTTCCCCCAAAAATTGTGTTGTGCGTGTGACATATAAAAATTGCAGCACCCACTAATTTTATTCTCTAGGGCCTGTGCTTTAAAATTAAAATATGTTTCGGGGTGCTAAATTTTCTAACAAAAAATGATTGTAAACAAGTTGTAAGTTGTTTGTGAGACCTAAGTGGTTGAAGGTAGCAGATCTTGTATGCTTGATTTAAGTTGCATAGTTCAGGGTCATCTGCCTGATGTGTTGTGTGTTTTTTTTTTTTTTTTCTCAATAATATTTTAGGTGAACATCGCAGGTACATTCAATGTTATTCGCCTGGCAACAGGAGAGATGATGAAGAACGAGCCGGATAAAGACGGACACCGGGGGGTCATAGTCAACACTGCCAGCATCGCCGCTTATGATGGACAGGTCAGGATTTTAAAGGAGCCAACTACAAACATTATACACAATGGTCCTATACTCATAATTGGGGTTGCACCGATACAGTTTTTATTTTTATTTTATTTTTTTATCCAATACTGTGTTTTTTTGTTTTTTTTTGTATCTACAAGTAGAAGTGCTGATACTTTCTGTCAAGTACTCGGCAATACTGGGTACCGATTCTTTGCAGTGTGATTTGCGTCAATACAAAATGAATGGGTGCAAATCGCACTGCAAAGAATTGCATGCGATTTGAACAGGAATGCGGTGCGGTTCCTGTCTGAATCACATGCAATTCTTGTTTTATTGTGTGTGTGTGTGTGTGTGTGTGTGTGTGTGTGTGTTTTTTTTTTTTTTTTTTTGAGTTTCTGAATTTATTTCCGGAATCCTGCTGTCCCTTTACAGCAGAGCTCAGACTAGGAGAGGCAGCACCAGGAGCCAATCAGTTGACAAGGTAAAGAGATGACCAACAGAAATGAGCTCACTAGGAGCCAATCACTGTGCTGCTCCTCCTTTCACTGCCCGTTCACACTCTTGCACAACCGATTCCTTTTGTGCAGCTTCTCCCTCTTCCCAGCATGATTGTCTTTTATATCCTTGCACTGCCCAGTTATAGGCTGCGGACAGGGCCAGGATGGCCTGGGCTCAGTGGAAGGTGGGTTGAGAGATGCTCTAGTGGAATCTGCGGGTATTTTTTGTTATTTTATCTTTGAGTGGGGTGTGTGTGTGTGTGTGTGTGTGTGTGTGTGTGTTTATATAAATATTTTATCTCTCTTATTATTATTATTATTATTATTATTATTATTATTATTATTATTATTATTATTATTATTATTATTTTATATATATATATATATATATATACACATTTTTTTTTTTTTTTTTCTAAATGTTTATTTTAGAAACAGGGAAGCAATGTGGGCCGGATGCAAACCAGAACACAAAGCAAAAATTGTAAACGTTCATATTTTTTAAATTTTTTATTTTTTTTTTCAGGTCGGACAAGCGGCGTACTCGGCCTCCAAAGGAGGGATTGTAGCGATGACACTGCCCATCGCTCGGGATCTGGCACCTCTCGGAATTAGAGTTGTCACTATTGCTCCCGGTACTTTCTTATTTATTTCTTAAAGTGACAGGGACACTCGATTAAAAAAAATAAATAAATTATGTAATGTGGATTGTGCAGGCAGTGGTATAACTTGAATGTAATGAAGAACTGTATTGCGTTAAAATCGGGGAGCTAGTACAAAGCAAAGATTAATCTCCTCAAATCGGACAGGCAAAAAAAAAAAAAGTTTCTATCTCTGACCCACTCATACTTCCCTCCACTGTGCAGCTTGTTTTTGCACAGAGTGGCCCCAAATATCTTCTTCTGGGGTCCCTTGGCGGCTCCTCCCCGCATTAGATAACCCCCCCCCCCCCTAGAAGAAGCGCTCTCCCGAGGGGGGTTACCTTGCAGGCGCGCTCCCAAGTCATTCATTCGGCGTCCATAGAAGCCAAATGTAAGACTCGGCACCTGCGTCATTGGATTTGAATGACAGCAGCGGGAGCCAATGGCTGCGCTGCTATCAATCTATCCAATCACAGCCTCAACTCCCGTGGAGAGAAGGTGTGTCCCCGCTGAAGAAGATGAAGGGGGCTCAGTTGAGTAAATTGGGTGGGGGGGGGGAGGCGGTGACTGCCAGGTGTTTTTTCACCTTAATGCATAAGATAAAAAAACACGAACCTGTACAACCCCTTTAATTTAATAATAATAAAAAGAATTAAAAATATTATAATAAGAAAAATATATGCTTTAACTTCCCAAAAGAGATGAAAGCATTAGCAGGGCTAAACAGGTGTATTCAATGAGATAATCTTTCCAATAGTCCAAAAACCGTCCACCATGTGAGTCCTGGGTTGTTCTCGTCACTCGGGTTAAGCAGGGGATGATGGTCCAGATACACTTCATGAATCCCATCACCACACCTCGTGGAATACCGCTCCCTGTGGATGTTGAACTCACCAGATCACCGAATAAGGCCCCCATACACACTATTAGATTCTCTGCAGATTTTTGTCTTCAGATTTACCAAAACCATATATAATGAGGTCAAACCTTTAAAATTGTTTCCATTTGTATGCAGTCAGGCAGGCCCTTGCACTACATGGTTTTGGTGAATCTGAAGACAAAAATCTGCAGAAAATCTAATAATGTGTGTTCTGGGGCTTTAGAAGCTCTTGGACTGGGAATCGGACAACTCCTGTCTGTGAGAGCAAAAGATACTGCTGAGAGTAGGATCCTTGCACTCTGGTGAGTTCAATAACCACAGGGAGCGGCATTCCACGCGGTGTGGTGATGGGATTCATGAAGTGTATCTGGAACATCATCATCCCCTGCTTAACACGAGTGATGAGAACAACCCAGGACTCCTAGGTGGACTGTTTTGGGACTATTGGAAAGCTGATCTCATTGAATACACCTGTTTAGCGCTGCTAATGCTTTTATTTCTTTTGGGAAGTAAAGCATATATTTCTATTATGTGCAGTTTTAATAGCAGCGGCTCTATGTGCATTGAACTTTATAATTAGAATATATAAGCGCTAGGGGAAAGTGATTTTTGTGTATGTGTGTGTGTGTGTGTGTGTGTATTAATATATATATTAATATATATATATATATATATATATATATATATATATATATATATATATATATATATAAATAATATATATATATATTTTTTTTTTATTATCATCATATTTTACTTTATACACGTATGTATAATTAAAAAATGTATATAACCTTTCTTTTACTACAGTTATAAATATATACCTAAACAAATATATACACGTCTATCTCTATCTCTCTCATTTTTACTACTAATTTTTATTAAGCCTAATAAATCACACATTTATTGTGGAAAATTTTAATGTTTTTCCCAATAATGTGTGATTTATTAGGCTTAATAAAAAAAATTTATATTTTGCAAATTTTATATACTCGAGTATAAGCCGAGGCACCTAATTTTACCACAAAAAAATGGGAAAACGTATTGACTCGAGTATAAGCCTAGGGTGAGAAATGCGCAGCTACTGTAAGTGGAAAAGAGGGTCAACAATGCCCATTTGCAGCCATAGGTCCCCCGAACTCTGTCGTTAATGCCCCCTAGCTGCAGCCAAAATTTGGGGTCTCTGGACCCAAAGGGTCCCGAAATGATAGTGCTGCAGACACACAGTTGACCGACTTTGGGGCCCCGTATCTCGGGGCCACTTAGTGCTAGGAACCTCAAATTTGGTGTGCAAACCCAGTGGAACCACCACTACACCTAGCACCAAGTGGCCCCGAGATACAGGGCCCCAAAGTCGGTTCAAAAAATGTCAAGCACTTTTCTGCCGCAGAGAATGACATTTTCCGAACCGACTTTGGGGCCCTATATCTCGGGGCCACTTGGTGCTAGGAACCCCATCTTTGGATATGTTGTAGTGATGGTTGCACTTGGTTTGCACACCAAATTTGGGGTTCCTAGCCCCAACTGAGATATGGGTCCCAAAGTCGGATCGGAAAATGTCATTCTCTGCTGCAGAAAAGTGCTTGACTCGAGTATAAGCCGAGGGGGGCATTTTCAGCACAAAAAAATGTACTGAAAAACTCGGCTTATACTCGAGTATATATTTGATAATAGAAATAAAAATAACAGTAATGGAAAAAACATATTATGTTGATGAGCTGTGTGTGTGTGTGTGTGTGTGTGTGTGTGTGTGATTTTTTTTTTTTTTTTTTTTTTTTTTTTTATATATATATATATATATATATATATATAATTTTTTTTTTTCTCTATTGTATCTCTATCTTTATCATATCAATTATATCTCTCTTTTAAAAATAAAAACATTGATTAATTAAAGCTGGAGTTTATATTTTGGCTTCCCTGGTTTAGTTCCTCTCTTCCCCACATCAACATAAGAATAAAGCAATTATAATATTTATAATTTTTTTATTTATTTTTTTTAATAAAACTTTTTTCTGTTTTTTTTTTTTTTTTTTTTTCATTACTTATCTTATTTTGGACCCAAAGACATCATCACTGAATATCTGTGTTTTTTCTAGACAAAGCAGGCAGATGATGGGAGTTACATTTTTATAATCTGATCTTCATCTCTATTTCTTTCTCAGGCTTGTTTGCGACCCCGCTCCTGATGGGCCTCCCTGAGAAGGCGAGGGAGTTCCTGGCCAAGCAGGTCCCCTTCCCCAGCAGACTGGGCGATCCTGACGAGTACGCCCACCTGGTCCAATCCATCGTGGAGAACCCCATGCTGAACGGAGAGGTGATCCGTCTGGACGGAGCCCTTCGAATGCAGCCTTAACGCGGATGAGGCTCTGCGGGAGATCGCAGCACCCCCCTCCGTCCTTCGCCTGACGGCGTCAACACACCAGGAGCAGCCGTAGGATGTCCTCTGTGAGGGTCCAGGCGGTGACCCCCCTGCCACAGATTGTATCCAGAATCCTATCCATTGAATGTTAAACAGCCACTTTATGTGGGGAAGAAGTTCCGTACGCCGTGATTGTTACCAAGGATCGTTTGATGATGCGGTTTGCAGGTTATAAAAATAATTGTTTTAGTTTTAAAAATAATAAATCGGTTTATTTAAAGTTTTTGTGGTTAAGTAATTTCCCTGATGTCTGGGGGGGGATGGAAATGATTGGAAGCTGAACCCCAGGCAGTCTCAATACACATACAAAGGGGGACGATTTTTACCCTCCAAAAGATTTGCATTTCCATCCATCCAGTCCTGAGATTTATACAGCTCTGCCACACAGCACAGATTTCTTGCTGCTGCTGTTAAAGCAGAACTCCAGCCAAAAAGTAACAATATAAAAATGAATACATTTTTATTAAAGTAAAAGGCTTTTGTTGCAGTATTCAGCTTCAGTATTCAGAAATTTCTCCTGCAGTACATACTGTCTGCCACTAGATGTCCCCAATCATGTCTGCCATCATTCAACACACTTACTGGAAGAGAAGGTTGTCCTAGACCCGCCCCTAGCCAGTGACTGGACAGTGAAAGGAGAAGCAGCACAATGATGAGCTTGAATCTGTCACTCTGCTCTCTCTCCTCCTATCAGCTCATTGTGCTGTTTCTCCCTCTCCAGTCTGAAGGCAAAGGGACTGTCAGAGGCTGATACCAAATTCAGGATCATCTTCTATATCCACCTGGAGTCCGGCTTTATAATGATAAATTATTACAGTAGGTGACTTTATATTACCTGGGCTACAACATGTGCAGTCTGGGGGCGGGGTTCAGGGCTTGTGATCCACCCCTAGTGTACAGTCTGTGGGCGGAGATTGGGGGTTGTGATCCACCCCTAGTTTATAGTCTGGGGGCGGGGTTCAAGGCTTATGATTCACCCCCTAGTGTAAAATCTGTGGGTGGGGTTTAGGGCTTATGATCCACCCCCTAGTGTACAGTCTGGGGGGGCGGGATTGAAGGCTTGTGATCCACCCCCTAGTGTACAGTCTGGGGGGGCGGGATTGAAGGCTTGTGATCCACCCCCTAGTGTACAGTCTTGGGGCAGGGTTCGGTGCTTGTGATCCACCCCTAGTTTATAGTCTGGGGGCGGGGTTTAGGGCGTATGATCCACCCCCTAGTGTAAAATCTGTGGGCGGGGTTTAGGGCTTATTTTCCACCTTTAGTGTACAGCCTGGGGATGCGAGGTGAAGGGCTTGTGATCAACCTCTAGTGTACAGTCTGTGGGCGGAGATTAGGGCTTGTGATCCACTCCTAGTTTATAGTCTGGGGGCAGGGTTTGTAATCTACCTCTAGTATACAGTCTTGGGGCAGGGTTCGGTGTTTGATCCACCCCTAGTTTATAGTCTGGGGGTGGGGTTCAGGGCTTAAGATTCACCCCTAGTGTAAAATCTGTGGGTGGGGTTTGGTGCTTGTGATCCACCCCTAGTGTACAGTCTGGGGGGCGGGATTGAAGGCTTGTGATCAATCCCTAGTGCACAGTCTTGGGGCAGGGTTCGTTGCTTGTGATCCACCCCCTAGTGCACAGTCTTGGGGCAGGGTTCGTTGCTTGTGATCCACCCCCTAGTGCACAGTCTTGGGGCGGGGTTCGTTGCTTGTGATCCACCCCCTAGTGCACAGTCTTGGGGCGGGGTTCGTTGCTTGTGATCCACCCCCTAGTGCACAGTCTTGGGGCGGGGTTCGTTGCTTGTGATCCACCCCCTAGTGCACAGTCTTGGGGCAGGGTTTGGTGCTTGTAATCCACTCCTAGTTTAGTCTGGGGGTGGGGTTCAGGGCGTATGATCCACCCCCCTAGTGTAAAATCTGTGGGCGGGGTTTAGGGCTTATTTTTCACCCCTAGTGTACAGCCTGGGGATGCGGGGTGAAGGTCTTGTGATCCACCTCTAGTGTACAGTCTGTGGGCGGAGTTCAGGGCTTGTGATCCACCCCTAGTGTGCAGTATGGGGGCGGGGTTCAGGGCTTGTGGCCCACCCCAAGTGCACAGTCTGGGAGGGGTTCAGTCTGTGGGTGGAGATTAGGGCTTGTGATCCACCACTTAGTGTACAGTCTGGGGGGCGGGATTGAAGGCTTGTGATCCACCCCTAGTTTATAGTCTGGGGGTAGGGTTCAGGGTTTGTAATCCACCTCTAGTGTACAGTCTGGGGGTGGGATTCGGGGCTTGTGATCCACCCCTAGTAAGCAGTCTGGGGGTGGAGTTTGGGGTTGTGATCCACCCCTAGTGTAGAATCTGTGGGTGGGGTTTAGGGCTTGTGAACCACCCCTAGTGTACAGTCTGGGGGTGGGGATCAGGGCTTGTGATTCACCCCAGTGCACAGTCAGGGGGCGGGGTTAAGGGCTTGTGATCCACCTCCTAGATAAAGAAATGCGGGGGATAAGTTTGGCTCTTTAATAAGCAGGCCTTTGTATTCTGTACAATATGTAAATTGTAATCATTTCCCTACAGAAATAGGTAGAGTATAAGGAATTGCAGTTGTGTAGATGGCCACAAGATGTCACTATCATCTATGATTTAAAACACTATACCTTTTTAGTTGCTATCTCTGGACTCCATTATTGGTTCAAGTTAATGTATCGTTAGGATTCGCACCTCACCTGAATCAGAGGAAAACCTGATGTTCTCAATATTTTGAGTAATCAATACCTGATCTCTGAAGATCTGAACTCTGGAAGATGCCTCTCCTAATCAAAGAACAAAGAGGCCTGCAGCTTGTCTTTTCCCCATTATTGACTTCCTTGTTCTACACAGTGTCTGTGTGGAAGTGGCCATCTTGGTAGAGGAGCAGGGCTTTGCAGGACCACCTATAGTTCTTCCCTAGATTATAGAGGACCTGTATTATGGAAGCTGCACTCCTCCTCCTTTTGGTTGAGGCAGGGCTTTGCTTTCTTGTGTGAGAGTCGCTCCTCTAAAGACTGGAGATCTGGTGACTGATGGGAGGATTTTTGAGATGCAGCAGGAGAGGTGGAGGAAGCACAGGTATACAGAATAGATGAAGTAGAAGCAGGGAGATCCTTGCACGCCATGTCATCGGGTACAGCTTCCTCTCCAGCAGTAGGACTTAGCCTCCTGTATGGCTCATGGTCTCCCTGCAACTGATCCTTTCCCTATTACTTACCTACAATGCCTTGTTCTGCATCAAGTCTCTTGCTTCCTCATGTCAAAGCTGCCCTCCTAATGACTGGTTGTCTTATGACTGGCAGGGTAATGATCAGTGTCAGCTGCTGCATTTAGGGGCGCAACCCCCTATTCCAGACCCCTGGACCCTAATCTACACGCTGGACGGATGTATTTCAATGGGGTTTATTTTTAGTTTTTGATAAAGGATAAGCAAGCTGGAGCAGCATTGGCCTCCTAAGGTAAAGCAACTGATCGCCGCCTTCCTGTCCACCTCCTGTGGGGGGGGGTCCAGATAGGGAGCAGGCCTGGTTGGACTGCCTGTGGATCGTGCTGGTCTTCTTCTGGGATGTGGGCACCGACTTGTGGCTGTCGGCAAACTATTACCGGCAGAGGGACTACGTGCTTTGCCGCCCGAGATCCTCAGCTTCAGATGGTTTGCCCAGGACTACAAAGGAGGGGGCAGGCTTTACAGACTCTCCGTCCTGGCAAACCATCATCCATTTTGCGACCCCCCCCCCCCCCCCAAAATATTGAGCACCAGCCACCCAACTGTAAAACACACAGATCCAAAGAATGTGGTAAAGTGGAAGCAGGGAGATCCTTGCATTGCAGGTCTTCAGGTACAGCTTCCCCTCCAGCAAGGAGAACAGAGAGCAGCACAGCAGTGACATCACCAAATCTAGTGAGGCTACAGCAGGGATCATGTGACAGTATCTAGGCCAGCCTTTCCAAATCGGGGGTTCCTCCTGAAATTGGTAGGGGTTCCTTCAGCAGTGACAGATTGCTTTTCCATCTGACAGTTCCCCATTTGCACCCTGAGTACCGCTGTGGTACAAAAAGTCTCCAGAACAAGGGCCCAGATTCCCCTCCTATACTAGTGGCAGCTAAAACATTTTTCAGCCACTCTCCCCCCCCCCCCCCCCCCCCCCCCCCCCACTCATCACCAAGACAAATATCTGGAATTATGAGTTGCAGGTAGAACAGGAATAAAGAGGGCACTGGTTCTGGCAAGTGTTGCCGGAATAGTTGTGGGGCCAACATCGCTCGGTGTGGGCCCACCGGAAAATTGGTGTGGGCCATTGGTCATTGGTGTGGGCCCAGTGGAAAATCTCCCCTCATCCTTCTGGTAAGTAACCACTGACACTAACAATCCTTTTAGCTGTCTGTAAGGAACATTCTTCTCACTGATCACCAATGTAAGGAACATTCTTCCCACTGACCACCAATGTAAGGAACATTCTTCTCACTGACCACCAATGTAAGGAACATTCTTCTCACTGACCACCAATGTAAGGAACATTCTTCTCACTGACCACCAATGTAAGGAACATTCTTCTCACTGACCACCAATGTAAGGAACATTCTTCTCACTGACCACCAATGTAAGGAACATTCTTCTCACTGACCACCAATGTAAGGAACATTCTTCTCACTGACCACCAATGTAAGGAACATTCTTCTCACTGACCACCAATGTAAGGAACATTCTTCTCACTGATCACCAATGTAAGGAACATTCTTCCCACTGACCACCAATGTAAGGAACATTCTTCCCACTGACCACCAATGTAAGGAACATTTATCTCACCATGAAAAGCCCGGAGTCCCACTTTAACTATCTGTTTAGACTGAGGCTGTTCCCATGTAGATTAGTATTTCCGGCACTCTTGGCGTTCTGCCAGCCTCTGATCTGCATGGAGTATGTCCTTGGAGAAGAACAGGCCTGCAGCCTGACACCGAGGTGCTCACACACAGGGCTGGGGGGTATTTGTGAATGGATTTATACTCCGTAATATCAGAGATAAGAGCCGTGCTGCACCTTGATCAGTCACATGTGAAAACTTGTCTGCCTGCAGAATATTTCTGTCTGTCCTGCAGTTATTCCTGGAATGTAGAGAACAGCTCCCTCACACAGGAAAATCCCTTAAGGGAACTCTCCGCTGGCTTACAGATCTGCTTGCCAGCTAAAAGAAGAACGCCGTATTCAGGAGCAACTGAGCACATGGCATGTATATCTGTTAAAGTTGAACTCCAGACACAAAAACTCAATGCCTTTGCAAACCCAGATATTGCCTTGGGAAAGTAGCAGTGACATCATCACTGTGCTGTATATAGCCTGAGCACAGCTGTGCAAGGGACCTAACACCACCTATTATAGAAATCTAAAGGAGGGGGCCGAGTCCAGACCAGTCACCCTGCACAAGGAGAGAGCGCAGAGTTGTGGGAGGAGCCTAGGAAGCACTACCCACTGCAGAAACTACAGGAGGGGCGGAGACCAGACCAGTCACCCTGTACAAGGAGAGAGAGGAGAGCTGTGGGAGGAGCCTAGCAAGCACCACCCACTGCAGAAACTACAGGAGGGGCGGAGACCAGACCAGTCACCCTGTACAAGGAGAGAGAGGAGAGCTGTGGGAGGAGCCTATCAAGCCCCACCCACTACAGAAAACTACAGCAGAGGACGGAGACCAGACCAGTCACCTTGCCCAAGCAGAGCTGTGGGAGGAGCCTGGAAAGCACCACCCACTGCAAAAACTACAGGAGGGGGTGGAGACCAGACCAGTCACCCTGCACAAGGAGAGAGAGAAGAGCTGTGGGAGGAGCCTAGCAAGCACCACCCACTGCAGAAACTACAGGAGGGGGTGGAGACCAGACCAGTCACCCTGTACAAGGAGAGAGCGCAGAGCTGTGGGAGGAGCCTAGCAAGCACCACCCACTGCAGAAACTACAGGAGGGGGTGGAGACCAGACCAGTCACCCTGCACAAGGAGAGAGCGCAGAGCTGTGGGAGGAGCCTAGCAAGCACCACCCACTGCAGAAACTACAGGAGGGGCGGAGACCAGACCAGTCACCCTGTACAAGGAGAGAGAGGAGAGCTGTGGGAGGAGCCTATCAAGCCCCACCCACTACAGAAAACTACAGCAGAGGACGGAGACCAGACCAGTCACCTTGCCCAAGCAGAGCTGTGGGAGGAGCCTGGAAAGCACCACCCACTGCAAAAACTACAGGAGGGGGTGGAGACCAGACCAGTCACCCTGCACAAGGAGAGAGAGAAGAGCTGTGGGAGGAGCCTAGCAAGCACCACCCACTGCAGAAACTACAGGAGGGGGTGGAGACCAGACCAGTCACCCTGTACAAGGAGAGAGCGCAGAGCTGTGGGAGGAGCCTAGCAAGCACCACCCACTGCAGAAACTACAGGAGGGGCGGAGACCAGACAAGTCACCCTGTACAAGGAGAGAGAGGAGAGCTGTGGGAGGAGCCTAGCAAGCACCACCCACTACAGGAGGGGGCGGAGACCAGACCAGTCAACCTGTACAAGGCGAGAGCGCATAGCTCTGGGAGGAGCCCAGCAAATACCACCCACTACAGAAAAGTACAGCAGGGGACGGAGACCAGACCAGTCACCTTGCCCAAGCAGAGCTGTGGAAGGAGCCTGGCAAGCACCACCCACTGCAGAAACTACAGGAGGGGCGGAGACCAGACAAGTCACCCTGCACAAGGAGAGAGAGGAGCTGTGGGAGGAGCCTAGCAAGCACCACCCACTACAGAAAACTACAGGAGGGGGTGGAGGCCAGACCAGTCACCCTGCACAAGGAGAGCGCAAAGCTGTGGGAGGAGCCCAGCAAGCACCATCCACTACAGAAGGGGGGCGGAGACAAGACCAGTCACCCTTCACAAGGAGAGAGTGCAGAAGCTGTGGGAGGAGCCCAGCAAGCACCATCCACTATAGAAAACTAGAGGAGGGGGCAGAGGCCAGACCTTGCACTAGAATAGAGAGCAGAGCTGTGGGAGGAGCCCAGCAAGCCCCACCCACTACAGAAAAGTACAGGAGGGGGCGGAGACCAGACCAGTCACCCTGCACGAGGAGTGCGCAGAGCTGTGGGAGGAGCCCAGCAAGCACCACCCACTACAGAATAGGTCAGTGAGGTCAGGCACTGATGTTGGGCGAGAAGGCCTGGCTCGCAGTTTCTGCTCTAATTCATCCCAAAGGTTTTCTATTGGGTTAAGGTCAGGACTCTGTGCAGGCCAATCAAGTTCCTCCACCCCAAACTCACTCATCCATGTCTTTATGGACCTTGCTTTGTGCACTGGTCCAAATAATTTGGTGGAGGGGAGGATTATGGTGTGGGGGTTGTTCTTCAGGGGTTGGGCTTAGTTCCAGTGAAGGGAACACTTAAGACGTCAGCATACCAAGACATTTTGGACAATTTCATGCTCCCAACTTTGTGGCAACAGTTTGGGGACGGCCCCTTCCTGTTCCAACATGAATGCCCACCAGAGCACAAAGCAAGGTCCAGGAGCGAGTTTGGGGGTGAAGGAACTTGACTGGCCTTCTCACAAAGTTGGGAGCATGAAATTGTCCAAAATGTCTTGGTGTTCTAGTGCCTTTAGAGTTCCCTTCACAGGAACTAAGGGGCCAAACCCAACCCCTGAAATACAAACCCCCACACCATAATCCCCCCTCCACCAACTGATTTGGACCAGTGCACAAAGCAAGGTCCATAAAGACATGGATGAGCGAGTTTGGGGTGGAGGAACTTGACTGGCCTGCACAGAGTCCTGACCTCAACCCGATAGAACACCTTTGGGATCAATTAGAGCAGAGACTGCGAGCCAGGCCTTCTCGTCCAACATCAGTGCCTGACCTTACAAATGCCCTTCTGGAAGAATGGTCAAACCTTCCCATAGACACCCTCCTAAACCTTGTGGACGGCCTTCCCAGAAGAGCTGAAGCTGTTATAGCTGCAAAGGGCGGGGCCAACTCAATATTGAACCCTCCGGACTAAGACTGGGATGGCCATTAAATTTCATTGCCTGTAAGGGCAGGCGTCCCAATACTTTTGGTAATATAGTGTGTATCATGTATAGGATTCCTGCACAGACCCTGCAATTGGAGCTGATGTTTTGGGGGGACTATAGGCTGACAATGATGGTGGAATGGCTGGAAATAGAGGATATCCTTCCACTGGTACCCTACTGTCTTTATACCTATTGCTAGCAGTGCAGGTTGGAGGAGTGCTATGTGACCCCCCCATGTCTGTACTCACCCCTCGGGGTAGTGCAGGGAGCAGACGCCCCGTCTTGCTCTCAGTGTTTGGCTCCAGAGAGCGCTGTCTGTCCAGGCTTGTTATGTATGAATGACGGCCAGTTCTCTGCGGCTCCTCACCGATTCCAATATCTTATTTATAACATTCACAAGTCCTGAATTTAGGTGCTGACATCATGGCCCAGGTGTGCTGTGTTCTCCCTGCAGGGTTCATACGCAGTGGGCGTTACCCAGACTCCGTGTCCCCAAAAACTGGAGCTGCCATCGCTAAGAGGCAGCTTGGTGTAATTAAAGTGATCCCCGCTATATGGACTTGTCTAATTCTTAAAACGGGGGGGGGGGGGGGGTCTCCAAACTTTCTAAAAAAAGGGCCAGTTTACTGTCCTTCAGACTTTAGGGGGGCCGAACTGGGGCCACTGGGAGTAAAAAAAATAAGGCCCCAATGTCATTGGGGAAAAAAACAATGCCACTTTGATTTGGTGGGAGTAAGTGTGCCCCATCATCCGTGTCAGTGGGAGGAATAGTGCCCCATCATTGGTGTCAGTGGGAGGAATAGTGCCCCATCATCCGTGTCAGTGGGAGGAATAGTGTCCCATCATTGGTGTCAGTGGGAGGAATAGTGTCCCATCATTGGTGTCAGTAGGAGAAATAGTGCCCCATCATTGGTATCAGTGGGAGGAATAGTGTCCAATCATTGGTATCTGTGGGAGGAATAGTGCCCCATCATTGGTGTCAGTGGGAGGAATAGTGCCCCATCATTTGTGTCAGTGGGTGGAATAGTGCTCCATCATTGGTATCAGTGGGAGGAATAGTGTCCCATCATTGGTGTCAGTGGGAGGAATAGTGTCCCATCATTGGTATCAGTGGGAGGAATAGTGCCCCATCATTGGTGTCAGTGGGAGGAATAGTGCCCCATCATTGGTGTCAGTGGGAGGAATAGTGCCCCATCATTGTTGTCAGTGGGAGGAATAGTGCCCCATCATTGGTGTCAGTGGGAGGAATAGTGCCCCATCATTGGTGTCAGTGGGAGGAATAGTGCCCCATCATTGGTGTCAGTGGGAGGAATAGTGCCCCATCATTGGTGTCAGTGGGAGGAATAGTGCCCCATCATTGGTGTCAGTGGGAGGAATAGTGCCCCATCATTGGTGTCAGTGGGAGGAATAGTGCCCCATCATTGGTGTCAGTGGGAGGAATAGTGCCCCATCATTGGTGTCAGTGGGAGGAATAGTGCCCCATCATTGGTATCAGTCAGAGGAATAGTGTCCCATCATTGGTGTCAGTGGAGGAATAGTGCCCCATCATTGGTGTCAGTGGAGGAATAGTGTCCCATCATTGGTGTCAGTGGGAGGAATAGTGCCCCATCATTGGTGTCAGTGGGAGGAATAGTGCCCCATTATTGGTATCAGTGGGAGGAATAGTGCCCCATTATTGGTATCAGTGGGAGGAATAGTGCCCCATCATTTGGATCAGTGGGAGGAATAGTGCCCCATCATTGGTATCAGTGGGAGGAATAGTGCCCCATCATTGGTATCAGTGGGAGGAATAGTGCCCCATCATTGGTGTCAGTGGGAGGAATAGTGTCCCATCATTGGTATCAGTGGGAGGAATAGTGCCCCATCATTGGTGTCAGTGGGAGGAATAGTGTCCTATCATTGGTGTCAGTGGGAGGAATAGTGCCCCATCATTGGTGTCAGTGGGAGGAATAGTGCCCCATCATTGGTGTCAGTGGGAGGAATAGTGCCCCATCATTGGTGTCAGTGGGAGGAATAGTGCCCCATCATTGGTGTCAGTGGGAGGAATAGTGCCCCATCATTGGTATCAGTGGGAGGAATAGTGCCCCATCATTGGTGTCAGTGGGAGGAATAGTGCCCCATCATTGGTATCAGTGGGAGGAATAGTGCCCCATCATTGGTGTCAGTGGGAGGAATAGTGCCCCCATCATTGGTATCAGTGGGAGGAATAGTGCCCCATCATTGGTGTCAGTGGGAGGAATAGTGCCCCATCATTGGTATCAGTGGGAGGAATAGTTCCTAGGGACTATGGGAAGTACCACTCACCTGACCCTTACCAGAACTGCAAACAAGGTGTAGCTGATAAAACGGTTGTTGGCCTTAAGGACAGTATAGGTTCTTTGACAAAGTCAAAGGTCGTGAGGTCCTTTTATGCTGACCTTCTTGGGAGGAAAGAGCTTGACCGTGACAAGATGGACAGCTTTTTGGACTCTACTCCAGGTCTAAATGGTGGAGATGTTCCATTGATGAACTTGACAGAGGAGATCACAGTTGATGAGGTGATGAGGGCAATTGAACAGCTTTCCATCAAAAAGTCACCTGGACCGGATGGCTTGACGGCTGAGTTTTACAAAGCCTTTAAGTCTATTCTGGCTCCACATTTGGTAGAGGTTTTTAACAGTTGCCTTGCTGAGGGGGTGCTTCCCCCTTCCATGAGGCACTCGGCTGTGATTCTTCTTTCAAAGGGTAAAGATCCTTCGATGATTGAGAATTGGCGCCCCATCAGCCTTCTCAATGTCGATAGAAAGATACCGGCAAAGATTATTTTCTGGCGCCTGTCGTCAGTAGCAGAGTCCTTGCTTTCTCGCCATCAGCACTGTTCGGTCCAGGGTAGAAGCACCTTCACAGCGGTTTTAGCTGTCCGGGAGGCCTTGGAGCGGTGCAGGGCTGCAGGCTGGGGAAAGTATTTGCTGACATTGGAGGCAAAGGCAAAGGCTTTTGATCGTGTTAACCATGAGTACCTGTGGTTGCTCCTTAGTAAGTACGGTCTGCAGGGTGGTTTTGTCCATTGGTTAAAAGTCTTGTATAAGGGGGCAGAAAGCTTTCCTCTTGTTAATGGTTGGGTTGGGCAGTCCTTTGAGGTTGGTTCCGGGGTGCGCCAGGGTTGTCCCCTGAGTCCTCTGCTCTATGTGTTTGCAATCGACCCCTTCATCAGGAGGCTAGAGAGCGGCATGTTGTGTGGGGTTCCGGTGGGGCTCCCGGGTGAGCCGCCTTTGAGGGTTGTTGCCTATGCGGATGATGTGTCGGTGATTGTCACTGGGGCAGATGAAGCAGAGGAGGTGGTCTCTCTGACATCACGGTACTCTGAAGCATCAGGCTACAAGATCAATCAGGAAAAGAGTGAAGTTTTCTGGATGGGAAAGGAGGGTGAAGGGTTTGATCTCCCGGAAACCTTTCCAGTGCCCCAAAAAAATGAAGATACTAGGCATTGAATTTGGACCCGGCGATTATGGCCTCAAAAACTGGGAAGGCAGACTGGAAATTGCCAATACTAAGGTGGTCAGCTGGAAGAGATGGAAGTTATCTATGAGGGAAAGGGTTGATCTGATTAAGACTTACCTGATTCCGATCTTCTTGTATGTCAGCTTTGTCTGCATCTTGCCAGTGTCTCTCTATGCTAGGGTCAGTAGTGTGTTCTTCCAGATGCTGTGGGGGAACAGGCTGAACCCCATCAAGAGGAATATCACCTATCTATCCAGGAGGGAGGGTGGCTTAGGTATGGTCAACCCAGTTCTTTTCTTTTCGCTGCTTTTTCTCAAATTTAACATTGGTAATAAGCTTGCAGTGGAACCTCCTGGATGGGTAGGCATATTTTGATCTTGGTTTAGGCCTTTTGTAAGACTTTGGGAAGAAGGTGGCCAAGTGAAGAATCTCAGGGGTCATCGTGGTCAGCTACCAGCCTGTCGCTCCGTGCCTGAAGTTACTGCGGCAGTGGCGATTGTCGGTTGAAGATCTCAGGTCAGTTCAGAGGAAAGTCTTTGAGTCGAGTCTTCAGCGAAGACCCACTGGCCTTCAGGGATTGCCCAGGCCCAGTTTTAAGGGCAGCGTTAAGACTGATTAATTTGGACAGAGTACCCCCTAAATTTAGGGATCTGGCCTGGTTGTGCTTCCATGGGAGGCTCTTTGTTCGGGGCAATTTGAAATTCCGCAGTGGGATGGATCGTAGCTGTCCTCGGGAGGAGTGTGCAGGTGAGGAGGAGACTATGGACCATTTTCTGCTTCGTTGCCCTTTTAACATAGAGGTGTACAAACAGGTGGGGCGGGCCCTCGGTGTTCCTTTCCTCTCCAGGCTGGGTTATGCTGAGTGGGTGTACGGAGCATTCAATACTGGTGGAGTTTTTAGTTGGCCTAGTAGTACGATATTTCACCTGGAACGCACGGTGTCAGGTCTGCACTCGGCATAAAATCCTTCCCGTTGAGGTGGTGGTGTATTACATTTTGCATGAGGTGGGGAAGATTCGAGAGCTTGAGTAGGGTCAGGGGGCTTGGTTGAAGGCGTGGAGGGGTTTCAAGCCTCCCTGACTGCCAGGAGTCTCTTTCCCGGGTGTGGCTGTCTGTCTCTTATCACCCTAGATTTTATAATTTAATTTTTGATAAATGGCTGCGTACATAGGTGATGGGTTGTGCCCCTTAGGCCCTCTCTTCTGCTTTATGTAAATAGTCTTCTAAAAATGTTTTGGTAGTGGACTATGTATATATTTGTATGTATTCTGAACATGAATGTGTATTCAAAAATAACATAGAAGGAGAGAAATTGGGACTTTTAGAGCGCACACATATACAAAATTTAGAAAAATAGAAAATATTTATTGAATTAAAAATACATATGTGAAAAAAGGGTAAACCACAGTACATCAGTAACAAACATCAACAGATGTAAATTGTCTCTCTACATGTTTCGCCATTCACGGCTTCTTCAGGAGAATCTGTTACAATAATCTCTGTGTGTAAAGACTGATCACTTCAAAAATGTCAAAAATACAATCATCAATAGTGGAGGAAGGGCAAGCAGGGCCATTTGGGAGCATCATAGAGAAGGGTAATAAACTGGGAAGAACAGAAAGTCCATCTCAATAAATTTTGAGCCAGTCAAGATCTTGATATAGGTTATATTTGCTCAATTTGCAAGCAAGGGAAAACAAAAATGGACTTTTTGAATCAAAAAGGTTCTCAAAGTATTCCAAAATTCCCCGGTAATTTCTGAAGCCCTAGGCAGCATGCCTCCTTCCATGGACCGAACCGAATCTTGACTGGTTAAAAATGTTTAGAGATGGACTTCCTGTTCTTTCCAGTCTATTACCCTTCTCTATGATGCTCCCAAATGGCCCTGCTTGCCCTTCCTCCACTATTGATGACTGTATTTTTGAAATTTTGAAGTGATCAGTCCAGGGCTTGACAAATTTGCTTGGACTCTAGGAGCCAGCTAAAAAAGTTAGGAGCCAGGTTTTTTTTTAGTGGGCGTTGGTGCGGGCGACGGCGAAAAAGGGTTAAAACCCCCCGCAAGCGGCGCTTTGCCAGCGGTATTGCCGCGCTGTCACATTGATTTCAATGGGTAGGAGCGGTGAATACACCGCTCCTTTACCGCTCCAAAGATGCTGCTAGCAGGACTTTTTTTTTACCGTCCTGCTAGCGCACCGCTCCAGTGTGAAAGCCCTCGGGCTTTCACACAGGAGTTAAAGGACCCGCTTTTTTCAGGCACTATACAGGCGCTATTTTTAGCGCTGTAGCGCCTGAAAAACGCTTCGGTGTGCAAAGGGGCCTAAGGGTCTGATCAGGTCCGCCTGAAAAACTGACAGGCGAACCTGATCAGACAGCCTTTGTGAAAGGGACCAAGCAGGGAGATTACAAATAATTCATTTTTAATTTTAAAAAAGAAAAAAAATTTTTTTTTTTTTTTTTTTACTTTTAAAAAATAAATAAAAATCAAAGCTATTATAGAAAAAAAAAAAAAGGCTATATGAATTCAAACCAGCCCCACCACACTCACCGTTAGGCAAAAGGTGCCAGATGATGCCTGCAATCACTTCCTTCTCTTCTCCACTTTAGGAAGGAGATGGGCGGGCAGTGAGAAACAGGCAGGGCTTTGAAGCTCCATTAACACTGCATTAGCAATGTTAGAGATGTTGCAATATCAACGGCCACCACCAGATGGCGCCATATTACATATTAGTGCTTCAGAAGGCCGCAAAGCCGCGGCCTAAACTACTGGCCGGCGCAGCCCGATTCGATTGCACGGCGGGGTCGGGGTCCACAGAAAGACAGGATACCCCAGCTGTGTCGCCCCAGGTGCCAGGACCCTAATTCTAGTCGCCATGGCGACGTGGCGACCGGGGTTTGTCGAGCCCTGGATCAGTCTATACACACAGAGTTTATTGTAACAGAATCTCCTGACGAAGCCGTGAATGGCGAAACATGTAGAGAGACAATTTACTTCTGTTGATATTTGGTACTGATATACTGTGGTTTTACCCCTTTTTCACATATGTATTTTTAATTTAATAAATATTTTGTATATGTGTGCGCTTTAAAAGTCCCAATGTCTCTCCTATGTTATTCTTGCAATAAGGGATGTGGCGCCTAAATTGAATCTTTCCAACAGACTAGCTCTAAAACTATACTTCTCCTCTATGAATGTGTATTCCTTTGATTTCTGTTGAAGTTTTGTAATATGGTTTTGTTTTTTTACTTTTGTATAAAATTGGTTGTTTTGATTCTTTTCAATAAAAGATCAATAGTGTCCCTTCATTGGTGTCAGTGGGGGGAATTGTGCCCCATTGTTGGTATCAGTGGATAAAACAGTGCCCCTAGGGACCAAATAATAGCAAGCAAAGGACCACAGTTTTGGAGACCACGGACTTAAAGGGTATATAAACCCCGACAACGCACTTCCTTTATGTGCTCTGTTTTGATCTGTTAGATACCCCATTGGAAGCGTTTTGTGATAGCCGATCAATCAGTGTAAAAAATAACTGATTATCATATAAATTTAGAGCTGTCCTGTGCACACTTCCTGTGTTATCTCAATGAGCCCTATCAGCCCTCCTAGTTCTTATCTCAGGCTACAAAGAAAACCATTGAGGTTCTAACTTCCTGTTATATATTTTTTCCCCCTTTTCTTATACATTTTTATTTTCAACATTTTGCTGCATGGGGGGTCTGGATCTGGTCATTGGAGATCTGATTCAGACCCCCCCCCCCCCGGAACCTTTAATGGCACTTTAATTGAACAAGCATAAGCTGATTGGCTGCCATGCACAGTTGCAACATATTTTGCACTCTCCAGTTTTAGTAAATCAACCCCTTATGCCGCGTACACATGATCAGACTTTCTGGCGGACCATAGTCCGGCGGTCATTCCGATCGTGTGTGGGCTCCAGAGGACTTTTTCTTCCCAAAAGTCCGCCAGACCTAGATTTAAAACATGTTTTAAATCTTTCCGCCCAAAGTCCACTGGACCCAGTTCCTGGCGGGAAGTCCACTCGTCTGTATGCAGGTCCGACGGACTTTCGAAATGAACGGACTTGCCCACACACGGAGTAAAGTCCGTTCATTTTGAACGTGACTCGAGGTACGACGGGACTAGATAAGGAAGTTAATCTTGCCGCTTTCATGGGCAAGATTGACACCTTGCGAGCCCCGTCGCCTGGTATGGATTTTGAGGGTAACCCCCCCAACGCCGAAAAAACAGGGGGGGTCCCCCCAAAGTCCATACCAGACCCTTATCCGAGCACGCAGCCCGGTCGGTCAGGAAAGGGGGTGGGGACAAGCGAGTGCCCCCCCCCCGAGCCGTACCAGGCCACATGCCCTCAACATGGGGGGGGTGCTTTGGGGGTGGGGGGTGCCCTGAGGCCCCCCAACAAAGCACCTTGTCCCCATGTTGATGAGGACAAGGGCCTCTTTCCCGACAACCCTGGCCGTTGGTTGTCGGGGTCTGCGGGCGGGGGGCTTATCGGAATCCGGGAGCCCTCTTTAATAAGACTTAGTCCGCCGTAAAGTCCGTTCGTGTGTGCGCAAGTCCGCTCGTTCGGAAAGTCCGGCGGACCTCCGCTGCAAAGTCCACCGGAAAGTCTGATCGTGTGTACGGGGCATTAGTGTCAAAGCTTGCCTGTCTTCTCCTACCTCCAACACATTCCTGTTGGCCAGCGAAGCATCCCAATATAGTGATGGGCCAATAGGAATATGTGGGGGAAGGGAGAGATATGTTGCTCAGTCTAGTGGTGTCAGCAGGGACAGGCCAAGTGGTAGGCAATAGAGGAGATCTTCAGACAACAAAGCAAGTGTGTAAATGGGGCCTAAAGCTATTGCTTGTCTCAGCCAATCGGACCACTAGAAAAGTGACAGCTTGAATGCGATTGGCTGTTTTCTCCCAACCATGGGTGTGCGCAGCCATTTGCCTTAGGATGTGCACCCTAAATCTCAAAAACACACGTGTTTTTTTATTTTATTTTTTATGATTTTTTACAATTTTATATATTTTTTTGTTACAATTTTTAGGAGCCCTGTTGGGGGCTTTGGTGAAATATCAGGGGTCTAAACGGAGAATAGGACTGGGTCCCTTTCTCTGCAGCCTCAGTTGCACTGGACAGTGAATGAATGGGAAGTGCTCTCTGCTGAGTGGCTTCCTGTTCATTCACAAACTAAAGCATAGTAAACACAGTTTACTAGGCTTCAACTATGAATGAACACAGTATCAGTACCAATCCCTCACTGTTCATTTACAGTGAGGGAAAAAAGTATTTGACCCCCGCTGCTGATTTTCTACGTTTGCCCCACTGACAAAGAAACGATCAGTCTATAATTTTAATGGTCGGTTTATTATAACAGTAAGAGACGGAATAACAACAAAAATATCCAGAAAAGCGCATTTCAAAAAAGTTATAAATTGATTTCATTTTAATGAGTGAAATAAGTATTTTGATCCCTTCGCAAAACATGACTTAGTACTTTGTGGCAAAACCCTTGTTGGCGATCACAGAGGTCAGACGTTTCTTGTAGTTGGCCACCAGGTTCGCACACATCTCAGGAGGGATTTTGTCCTCTTTGTAGATCCTCTCCAAGTCATGAAGGTTTCCAGGCTGACGTTTGGCAACTCGAACGTTCAGCTCCCTCCACATATTTTCTATGGCATTAAGGTCTGGAGACCGGCTAAGTCACTCCAGGTCCTTAATGTGCTTCTTCTTGAGACACTTTTTTGTTGCCTTGGCCGTGTGTTTTGGGTCGTTGTCATGCTGGAAGACCCATCCACGACCCATTTTCAATGCCCTGGATGAGGGAAGGAGGTTCTCACCCAATATTTGACAGTACATGGCCCCGCCCATCGTCTCTTTGATGAGGTGAAGTTGTCCTGACCCCTTAGCAGCAAAACACCCCCAAAGCATAATGTTTCCACCTCCATGTTTTACGGTGAGGATGGTGTTCGTGGGGTCATAGGCAGCATTCCTCCTCCTCCTCCAAACACGGCGAGTTGAGTTGATGCCAAAGACCTCGATTTTGGTCTCCTCTGACCACAACACTTTCACCCAGTTCTCCTCTGAATCATTCAGATGTTCATTAGGAGACTTCAGACGGACCTGTACATGTGATTTCTGGAGCAGGGGGACCTTGCGGGGGCTGCAGGATTTCAGTCCTCCGCAGCGTAGTGTGTTACCGATTGTTTTCTTGGTGACTATGGTCCCCGCTGAGATCATTGACAAGATTCTCCCGTGTAGTTCTGGGTTGATTCCTCACCGTTCTCATCATCATTGAAACTCCACGAGGTGAGACCTTGCATGGAGCCCCAGACCGAGGGAGAGTGACAGTTATTTTGTGTTTCTTCCGTTTGTGAATAATCGCACCAACTGTCACCTCTCACCAAGCCGCTTGGCGATGGTCTTGTAGCCCATTCCAGCCTTGTGTAGGTCTACAATCTTCTCCCCGACATCCTTGGACAGATCTTTGGTCTTGGCCATGGTGGAGAGATTGGGTTCTGATTGCTTCTGTGGACAGGTGTCTTTTATACAGCTAACGAGCTGAGATTAGGAGCCGGGTCAACACTGGCGCGACACGACACAACACTCGTCCTACTTTGGATCTGACTTTGCCCTGCAACTTGAAGTCAGAGACGCGTCCGACTTCAATGAACGGGGATCCGACTTAGATCCCCGCCAATACCAGGCACTATGTTTGGTATGAATCTTGAGGGGGAACTCCACGCCAAATTTTAAATAAAAAAAAACGGCATGGGTTCCCCCTCCAAGAGCATACCAGGCCCTTTGGTCTGATTATGGCTATTAAGGGGACCCCCCTACGCCGAAAAAAACGGCAGATTTCCCCCCCCCCAAAAATCCATACCAGACCCTTATCCGAGCACGCACCCCGGCCGGTCAGGAAGGGGGGTGGGGATGCACGAGTGCCCCCCCCCTCCTGAACCGTACCAGGCTGCATGCCCTCAACATGGGGGGGTGGGTGCTTTGGGGGAGGGGGGCACCTTGTCCCCATGTTGATGAGGACAAGGGCCTCTTCCTGACAACCCTGGTCGTTGGTTGTCAGGGTCTGCGGGCGGGGGGGGCTTATGAGAATCCGTGAGCCCCCAGATCCCGGCCCCCCACCCTATGTGAATGAGTATGGGGTACATCGTACCCCTACCCATTCACCTGGGGGGGGGGGAATGTCAATAAAAAAAACACAATGACTGGCCGGGCTGCGTGCTCGGATAAGGGTCTGGTATGGATTTTTGGGGGGACCCCCGCGCCGTTTTTTTGGCGTAGGGGGGTCCCCTTAAAATCCATATCAGACCAAAGGGCCTGGTATGCTCTTGAAGGAGGGACCCATGCCTGTTTTTTTTTATTTTTTATTATTTGGCATGGAGTTCCCCCTCGATCGTCGGAGCACAAGTCGCATGCCAAAGTCGGATCAGGCAAGACGGCGATCGGACTTTGATCCGACTTCAATGATATTCAATGGGCTGAAGTAGGATCAAAGTCGGACCAAAGTAGTACAGGGAGCATTTTCAAAGTCGGACCGACTTGCGTCGGACCAGTTAAGACGTCTCCCATAGGGAAACGTTGATTTTCACACGTCATGCGACGTGAGCTCCCAATGTCGGAGCGTTTGTCGCACCAGTGTAAAACCGGCCTCAAGAGAGTGCTCCTAATCTCAACTCATTACCTGTATAGAAGACACCTGGGAGACAGAAATCTTGCTGATTGATAGGGGATCAAATACTTATTTCACTCATTAAAATGCAAATCAATTTATAACTTTTTTTTAAAATGCGTTTTTCTGGATATTTTTGTTGTTATTCCGTCTCTCACTGTTAAAATAAACCGACCATTAAAATCATAGACTGATCGTTTCTTTGTCAGTGGGGCAAACGTACAAAATCAGCAGCCGATCAAATACTTTTTTCCCCTCACTGTAGTAAAGGAAGGGACCAGTAAATTACATATTTACTGGCCCCTTCCTCTGCACTCCATTCTGAAACATCCCCAGCCATTCTGAAACAGCAGCAGCCGGTTGGGGAGAAAAGGAGGGAGGCAGGCAGCTCTTTCGGGGGAACACAGGGGGCCCTTATGGGGTGATTAGGGTGTGCCCAGGCACACCCCATGCGCACACGCCTGTGCTCCCCGTTGTGTTCCTATAGGCAAACTGCTGAAATCTATAAAAAGGGAAACATTTCAGTGTACAGACATGTATTCCTCGTAAAAAAAAAAAATTCAACGCAGTTATTTCTTATTATTCTTCACTAAAATACTCCCCCCCCCCCCCCCCATAAATAAAAAGAGTCATTTTTGATTTCCTTCCTGTATTCACATTCACCGAGAATTAAATAAAAATCTTAAGCAGTCCAAGATTCAGATTTCACTGGCAGCTTATTTCACCCTTTGGAGAGTTAGACATAAAAATACATATTTTTTTTTTTTATAATACATACGTATATACATACATATAAATAGACATACTATATGCTTGGAGAGTCAGATCAGTAAAACTTTCCAGTGTGATATAAAAGAACTCTAAAACCGTCAATAGTTGTAGTTTATGTAAGAGCGCAGGCAGACAAAGCCTGGAGATGTTCCTCGTGGGCGGGGCTTGGTAAAAGAAGGCAGGTCAGTACGTAAGAGCTACTTGGGGGATGTCATTGGTTAGTGAAGTTGTAGTTTGATCAGAGGAAGCAGTGTGATAGTTGCCCCCCCCCCCCGGTGGCCACTCTTGGTATCGCAGCTGAGGGACAATGCTGGAAGAGGGGGCCAAATAATCAACTTGAATATGACACCTACGTATCCTTCTACTAACCCATAAAAACAATCACAGAACGGATGTGTCTACAGGTATTCAGGTACGACCTCAAATATCCGGACTGATGACACGGCCACCATACCATGTGGAGTGGATACAACCTTCTTCTCCTTTGCTGACGTAACAAGGGCCACTGTTACTGGTTGGCAGCCCTCTACCGCCTGTGTTTATTCAGTTTCCATCCACCGTCCATATAGTTCCTATTAGTGCCAAAGCTTGACCGCCCTCTTCTACCTCCAAGGCATTCCTATTGGCCAGTGAAACATCCCCTCATAGTGATGGGCCAATAGGAATATAAGGACACAGGGCTGGGAAAAGGGGTGGGCAAGAGGTGCGGCTGCCCTGGGCGCCGTAGGGTTGTGCTAGAAGGGGTGATTTGGAGGCGGGCGTGTTGTACTAAGGGGGTGGATTTCTGTTAGGAAGGGTGATGGGATGGGAGGAGTTGTGCTAGTAGGGATGATTGGGATGATTTGGGGGGGGGGGGGATTAGTGCTATAAAGAAGGGATTTGGGAGGGGGGGGGATTGTGCTGGCAGGGGGGGATTTTGAGGGGGGAAGCATTTATGCTCAGAGGGGAAATTTGAGGGGTAGAGGATTCGTGCTAGGAGGGGGGATTTTTGCTGTGAGTGGGGGATTTGGAGGGGGGGGGGATTTATGCTTAGAGGAGCATTAAGTGTAAAGATTAGTGCTCAAAATTTTTTTTTTTGGGGGGGGGGGGGGGGTTTGCTGACACATAATGCTCATACATTTTGGGAAGGGGGGAGGGGGCGTCGTTTGGCATCTTTGCTCTTGGCACTAGATGACCTTGATTTGAGAGGTACAGGATTTGTGCTGGGAGAAGGTATTTGGGGGGGGGGGGTGTTTGTGCTCAAAGAGGGGGATTTGGAGGGGGCTGAGAATTTAAGCTCAGAGGGGAAATTTTAGGGGTAGAGGATTTGTGCTAGGAAGGGAAATGTGTCCTGGGGGGGGGGGGGATATTTATACTCAGAGGAGAAATTGGAAGGGTAGAGGTTTTGTGATGGGAGGGGGGATTTGTGCTGGGAGTGGGGTATTTGGAAGGGGGGCATTTATGCTTAGAGGGGAAATTTGAGGGGTAGAGGATTTGTTCTAGACGGGGGGATTTGTGCTGGGAGTGGGGGATTTTGAGGGGGGAACATTTATGCTCAGGAGGGGAAATTTGAGGGGTAGAGGACTTGTGCTAGGAGGGGGGATTTGGGGAGGATTTGTGCTGGGAGTGGGTTTTTTGGAGGGGGGGGGGAGAGCATTTGTGCTAAGAGGGGAAATTTTGAGGAGTAGAGGATTTGTACTAGGAGGAGGGGAAATTTGTGCTGGGAGTGGGGGATTCGGGGGGGGGGGGGTAGTATTTATGCTCAGAGGAGCAATTGGAAATGTAGAGGATTTGTGACAGGAGGGTGGATTTGGGGGGGGTATTTGTCCTGGGAGTGGGGGGTTTTGAGGGGGAACATTTATGCTCAGAGGGAAAATTTGAGGGGTAGGGGATTTGTGCTAGGAGGGGGGATTGGGGCGGATTTGCGGGGGGATTTGTGCTAGGAGTGGGGGATTTAGGGGGGGATTTATGCTCAGAGGAGAAATTGGAATGGTAGAGGATTTGTGCTAGGAGAGGGGGGGGGGGTTGGGGGAATTTGTGCTGGGAGTGGGGTTTTTTGGAGGGGGAGAGGATTTATCCTCAGAAGAGCATAAAGTCTGAAGATTAGTGCTCACATTTTTTTGGGGGGGGGAGGGAAGGAATTTTTTCCGACACAGTTTTGGCATCTTTGCCCTTGAAGAAGCTAGATGACCTTGTCCCGGCACTGTACAGAGATGTTGCTAATGGCCTTGTCCCGGCACTGTACAGAGATGTTGGTGATGACCTTGTCCCGGCACTGTACGGAGATGTTGCTGATGACCTTGTCCCGGCACTGTACGGAGATGTTGCTGGTGACCTTGTCCCGGCACTGTACGGAGATGTTGCTGGTGACCTTGTCCCGGCACTGTACGGAGATGTTGCTAATGGCCTTGTCCCGGCACTGTACAGAGATGTTGGTGATGACCTTGTCCCGGCACTCTACAGAGATGTTGGTGATGACCTTGTCCCGGCACTGTACAGAGATGTTGGTGATGACCTTGTCCCGGCACTGTACAGAGATGTTGGTGATGACCTTGTCCCGGCACTGTACGGAGATGTTGCTGATGACCTTGTCCCGGCACTGTACGGAGATGTTGCTGATGACCTTGTCCCGGCACTGTACGGAGATGTTGCTGGTGACCTTGTCCCGGCACTGTACGGAGATGTTGCTGGTGACCTTGTCCCGGCACTGTACAGAGATGTTGGTGATGACCTTGTCCCGGCACTGTACGGAGATGTTGCTGGTGACCTTGTCCCGGCACTGTACGGAGATGTTGCTGATGACCTTGTCCCGGCACTGTACAGAGATGTTGGTGATGACCTTGTCCCGGCACTGTACAGAGATGTTGGTGATGACCTTGTCCCGGCACTGTACAGAGATGTTGGTGATGACCTTGTCCCGGCACTGTACAGAGATGTTGGTGATGACCTTGTCCCGGCACTGTACAGAGATGTTGGTGATGACCTTGTCCCGGCACTGTACGGAGATGTTGCTGATGACCTTGTCCCGGCACTGTACGGAGATTTTGCTGGTGACCTTGTCCCGGCACTGTACGGAGATGTTGCTGGTGACCTTGTCCCGGCACTGTACGGAGATGTTGCTAATGGCCTTGTCCCGGCACTGTACAGAGATGTTGGTGATGACCTTGTCCCGGCACTGTACAGAGATGTTGGTGATGACCTTGTCCCGGCACTGTACAGAGATGTTGGTGATGACCTTGTCCCGGCACTGTACAGAGATGTTGGTGATGACCTTGTCCCGGCACTGTACGGAGATGTTGCTGATGACCTTGTCCCGGCACTGTACGGAGATGTTGCTGATGACCTTGTCCCGGCACTGTACGGAGATGTTGCTGGTGACCTTGTCCCGGCACTGTACGGAGATGTTGCTGGTGACCTTGTCCCGGCACTGTACAGAGATGTTGGTGATGACCTTGTCCCGGCACTGTACGGAGATGTTGCTGATGACCTTGTCCCGGCACTGTACGGAGATGTTGCTGGTGACCTTGTCCCGGCACTGTACGGAGATGTTGCTGGTGACCTTGTCCCGGCACTGTACGGAGATGTTGCTAATGGCCTTGTCCCGGCACTGTACAGAGATGTTGGTGATGACCTTGTCCCGGCACTGTACAGAGATGTTGGTGATGACCTTGTCCCGGCACTGTACAGAGATGTTGGTGATGACCTTGTCCCGGCACTGTACAGAGATGTTGGTGATGACCTTGTCCCGGCACTGTACGGAGATGTTGCTGATGACCTTGTCCCGGCACTGTACGGAGATGTTGCTGATGACCTTGTCCCGGCACTGTACAGAGATGTTGGTGATGACCTTGTCCCGGCACTGTACAGAGATGTTGGTGATGACCTTGTCCCGGCACTGTACAGAGATGTTGGTGATGACCTTGTCCCGGCACTGTACAGAGATGTTGGTGATGACCTTGTCCCGGCACTGTACGGAGATGTTGCTGATGACCTTGTCCCGGCACTGTACGGAGATGTTGCTGATGACCTTGTCCCGGCACTGTACGGAGATGTTGCTGGTGACCTTGTCCCGGCACTGTACGGAGATGTTGCTGGTGACCTTGTCCCGGCACTGTACAGAGATGTTGGTGATGACCTTGTCCCGGCACTGTACGGAGATGTTGCTGATGACCTTGTCCCGGCACTGTACGGAGATGTTGCTGGTGACCTTGTCCCGGCACTGTACGGAGATGTTGCTGGTGACCTTGTCCCGGCACTGTACGGAGATGTTGGTGATGACCTTGTCCCGGCACTGTACGGAGATGTTGCTGATGACCTTGTCCCGGCACTGTACGGAGATGTTGCTGGTGACCTTGTCCCGGCACTGTACGGAGATGTTGCTGGTGACCTTGTCCCGGCACTGTACGGAGATGTTGCTAATGGCCTTGTCCCGGCACTGTACAGAGATGTTGGTGATGACCTTGTCCCGGCACTGTACAGAGATGTTGGTGATGACCTTGTCCCGGCACTGTACAGAGATGTTGGTGATGACCTTGTCCCGGCACTGTACAGAGATGTTGGTGATGACCTTGTCCCGGCACTGTACGGAGATGTTGCTGATGACCTTGTCCCGGCACTGTACGGAGATGTTGCTGATGACCTTGTCCCGGCACTGTACGGAGATGTTGCTGGTGACCTTGTCCCGGCACTGTACGGAGATGTTGCTGATGACCTTGTCCCGGCACTGTACGGAGATGTTGCTGGTGACCTTGTCCCGGCACTGTACGGAGATGTTGCTGATGACCTTTTCCCGGCACTGTACGGAGATGTTGCTGATGACCTTGTCCCGGCACTGTACGGAGATGTTGCTGATGACCTTTTCCCGGCACTGTACGGAGATGTTGCTGGTGACCTTGTCCCGGCACTGTACTGAGATGTTGCTGATGACCTTGTCCCGGCACTGTATGGAGATGTTGCTGATGGCCTTGTCCCGGCACTGTACGGAGATGTTGCTGGTGACCTTGTCCCGTCACTGTACGGAGATGTTGCTGATGACCTTGTCCCGTCACTGTACGGAGATGTTGCTGGTGACCTTGTCCCGGCACCGTACGGAGATGTTGCTGATGACCTTGTCCCGGCACTGTACGGAGATGTTGCTGAAGACCTTGTCCCGTCACTGTACGGAGATGTTGCTGGTGACCTTGTCCCGTCACTGTACGGAGATGTTGCTGGTGACCTTGTCCCGGCACTGTACAAAGATGTTGATGATGACCTTGTTCCGGCACTGTACAAAGATGTTGCTGGTGACCTTGTCCCGGCACTGTACAAAGATGTTGCTGGTGACCTTGTCCCGGCACTGTATGGAGATGTTGCTGATGACCTTGTCCCGGCACTGTACAGAGATGTTGCTGGTGACCTTGTCCCGGCACTGTACGGAGATGTTTCTGATGACCTTGTCCCGGCACTGTATGGAGATGTTGCTGATGACCTTGTCCCGGCACTGTACGGAGATGTTTCTGATGACCTTGTCCCGGCACTGTACGGAGATGTTTCTGATGACCTTGTCCCGGCACTGTATGGAGATGTTGCTGATGACCTTGTCCCGGCACTGTACGGAGATGTTTCTGATGACCTTGTCCCGGCACTGTACGGAGATGTTTCTGATGACCTTGTCCCGGCACTGTACGGAGATGTTGCTGGTGACCTTGTCCCGGCACTGTACGGAGATGTTTCTGATGACCTTGTCCCGGCACTGTGCGGAGATGTTGCTGGTGACCTTGTCCCGTCACTGTACGGAGATGTTGCTGAAGACCTTGTCCCGGCACTGTACGGAAATGTTGCTGATGACCTTGTCCCGGCACTGTATGGAGATGTTGCTGGTGCCCTTGTCCCGGCACTGTATGGAGATGTTGCTGATGACCTTGTCCCGGCACCGTACAGAGATGTTGCTGATGACCTTGTCCCGGCACTGTACGGAGATGTTGCTGATGGCCTTGTCCCGGCACTGTACGGAGATGTTGCTGATGACCTTGTCCCGGCACTGTACGGAGATGTTGCTGATGGCCTTGTCCCGGCACTGTACGGAGATGTTGCTGATGACCTTGTCCCGGCACTGTACGGAGATGTTGCTGATGACCTTGTCCCGGCACTGTACGGAGATGTTGGTGATGACCTTTCCCCGGCACTGTACGGAGATGTTGCTGGTGACCTTGTCCCGGCACTGTACAAAGATGTTGATGATGACCTTGTCCCGGCACTGTACAGAGATGTTGCTGATGACCTTGTCCCGGCACTGTACGGAGATGTTGCTGATGACCTTATCCCGGCACTGTACGGAGATGTTGCTGATGACCTTGTCCTGGCACTGTACGGAGATGTTGCCGAGGCTGTGATCATAGTGATGTCATCAGTTCCGGCCCAGGGGGTAGGTAGAAGGGGCGGATCCCTTGAGGGAAGGAAGTGTGCGTCGTGTATACTGTCAAGAAACAGCAGCATAGAAAAGCCGCTCAGCTTCTGCACCACAATCGGCAAATACCACAATCGTCTTCCAATCCCACCCAACACCAACGTCCAAATATTTTAATTGCACGTGTAGGCTTGCGTCCTTTCGCTGCACGTGCTGCACGTCACGTGGCAACACCAGTGGAACTTGCAGTGGCACTGCCACGTGTGGGTGTACTGGAAGGTTTTATAGCCGCGACCGCAGCACAGGAGTTCACAGCTGTCGGACAGCGAGGAGGTGCGGTTACACAGGCGCCCGTAGGTGCCCAAGCTCCCCGTGGCATTGTCCCTCTCGCAGAAGTTGGGGGAGCTGTCCACGTAGACCAGGTCAGTCTCGGCCGGCTTGTTGTAGCTCTGAGGGTTCTTCAGCTTCAGGAAGGTGGGCAGCTGCTGGCGCCTCCCTCTGACGGCTTCCACCATCGCCGCCTCCTTGTACCGCTCCTTCAGCATGTAGCCCACCTCTCGAAAATGAGGCAGGGTGACCCAACAAGTCTTCACCGTGCAGGAACCCGAAACGCCGTGACACTTGCACTCCAGGCGGACGTTCTTCTCTAAGATCTGGAAAGGAGGAGGAGATGTCATGAGAAAACAACGTAGCAATAAATTATAACAGTTCTTCCTCCCCCTTCTTCTACAATAAGGCAGAACTACACTACATTACCAAAAGTATTGGGACACTGCCTTTACACACACATGACCTTTAATGGCATCCCAGTCTTAGTCCGGAGGGTTTAATATTGAGTTGGCCCCGCCCTTTGCAGCTATAACAGCTTCAACTCTTCTGGGAAGGCCGTCCACAAAGTTTAGGAGGGTGTCTATGGGAATGTTTGACCATTCTTCCAGAAGAGCATTTGGAGGAGAAGGCCTGGCTCGCAGTCTCCGCTCTAATTCATCACCAAAGGTGTTCTATCGGGTTGAGGTCAGGACTCTGTGCAGGCCAGTCATGTTCCTCCACCCCAAACTCGCTCATGTCTTTATGGACCTTGCTTTGTGCACTGGTCCAAATCAGTTGGTGGAGGGGGGATTATGGTGTGGGGGTTGTCTCTCAGGGGTTGGGCTTGGCCCCTTAGTTCCGGTGAAGGGATCTCTTAAGGCGTCAGCATACCAAGACATTTTGGACAATTTCATGCTCCCAACTTTGTGGGAACAGTTTGGTGACGGCCCCTTCCTGTTCCAACATGACTGAGCACCGGAGCACAAAGCAAGGTCCATAAAGACATGGATGAGCAAGTTTGGGGAGGAGGAACTTGACTGGCCTGCACAGAGTTCTGACCCTCAACCTGATAGAACACCTTTGGGAGGAATTAGACTGCGAGCCAGGCCTTCTCATCCAACATCAGTGCCTGACATCACAAATGCGCTTCTGGAAGAATGGTCAAACCTTCCCATAGACACCCTCCTAAACCTTGTGGACGGCCTTCCCAGAAGAGGTGAAGCTGTTATAGCTGCAAAGGGCCAACTCAATATTGACCCCTACGGACTAAGACTGGGATGTCATTAAAGTTCATGTAAAGGCAGGCGTCCCAATACTTTTGGTAATATAGTGTGTGTATGAAATCTGATATTGGCGTTTGACACTAAAAAAAAAAACTTTGCAGGAAGCAAATTGAACTGTTTGACCCAAAAAAAATGATTTCACTCTTCAAAGAAGGAACACTTTTTGCTGCAGGGCTGCATCGGATCGAGTTGCTCCCCGCAGTCGGCTGTTTCTGAAATTATTTTCTAGTAAAGCTTTGTGAGATCCGACCCCCCAAGACACAAAACAGGAGCTCATTCCTTAATAAAGTAGTGCAAAGAGTCAATCTTCTTCTTTTTTACTGTTTTGTGACCATGTTATTGTTATTATTATTATTATTATTATTATTATTATTATTCAGGGTTTATAAAGTGCCAACAGCTTGCGCAGCATTGGGGAGACTTCCCCTCACTTCCTGCTTTAGTGACAACATTGTCACCAAGACAGGAATTGATGGGACAGACAGCAATAAAAATCTTGAGACTGAAGATCTCCCGTCTGATGAATGTTTACAAACAATGTTACTTTGTATCTCTCTATCTCCTGTCTGCTAATTATTTATAAACAATGTTACTTTGTATCTCTCTATCTCCTGTCTGATCAATGTTTATAAACAATGTTACTTTGCATCTCTCTATCTCCCGTCTGATCAATGTTTATAAACAATGTTACTTTGTATCTCTCTATCTCCCGTCTGATCAATGTTTATAAACAATGTTACTTTGCATCTCTCTATCTCCCGTCTGATCAATGTTTATAAACAATGTTACTTTGTATCTCTCTATCTCCCGTCTGATCAATGTTTATAAACAATGTTACTTTGCATCTCTCTATCTCCCGTCTGATCAATGTTTATAAACAATGTTACTTTGTATCTCTCTATCTCCTGTCTGCTAATTATTTATAAACAATGTTACTTTGTATCTCTCTATCTCCTGTCTGATCAATGTTTATAAACAATGTTACTTTGTATCTCTCTATCTCCCGTCTGATCAATGTTTATAAACAATGTTACTTTGCATCTCTCTATCTCCCGTCTGATCAATGTTTATAAACAATGTTACTTTGTATCTCTATCTCCCGTCTGATCAATGTTTATAAACAATGTTACTTTGTATCTCTCTATCTTCCATCTGATCAATGTTTATAAACAATGTTACTTTGTATCTCTCTATCTTCCATCTGATCAATGTTTATAAACAATGTTACTTTGTATCTCTATCTCCCGTCTGATCAATGTTTATAAACAATGTTACTTTGTATCTCTATATCTTCCATCTGATCAATGTTTATAAACAATGTTACTTTGTATCTCTCTATCTTCCATCTGATCAATGTTTATAAACAATGTTACTTTGTATCTCTATCTCCCGTCTGATCAATGTTTATAAACAATGTTACTTTGTATCTCTCTATCTTCCATCTGATCAATGTTTATAAACAATGTTACTTTGTATCTCTATCTCCCGTCTGATCAATGTTTATAAACAATGTTACTTTGTATCTCTCTATCTCCCGTCTGATCAATGTTTATAAACAATGTTACTTTGCATCTCTCTATCTCCCGTCTGATCAATGTTTATAAACAATGTTACTTTGTATCTCTATCTCCCGTCTGATCAATGTTTATAAACAATGTTACTTTGTATCTCTATATCTTCCATCTGATCAATGTTTACAAACAATGTTACTTTGTATCTCTCTATCTCCGTCTGATCAATGTTTATAAACAATGTTACTTTTTATCTCTTCCTGTCTGATCAATGTTTATAAACAAGGTTACTTTGTATCTCTTTATAAACATTGATCAGACAGGAGATAGAGAGATACAAAGTAACATTGTTTATAAACATTGATCAGACAGGAGATAATGTTACTTTGTATCTCTATCTCCTGTCTGATCAATGTTTATAAACAATGTTACTTTGTATCTCTTTATAAACATTGATCAGACAGGAGATAATGTTACTTTGTATCTCCTATCTGATCAATGTTTATAAACAATGTTACTTTGTATCTCTCTATCTTCCGTCTGATCAATGTTTATAAACAATGTTACTTTGTATCTCTCTATCTCCCGTCTGATCAATGTTTTATAAACAATGTTACTTTGTATCTCTCTATCTTCCATCTGATCAATGTTTATAAACAATGCTACTTTGTATCTCTCTATCTTCCGTCTGATCAATGTTTATAAACAATGTTACTTTGTATCTCTATCTCCCGTCTGATCAATGTTTATAAACAATGTTACTTTGTATCTCTCTATCTTCCATCTGATCAATGTTTATAAACAATGTTACTTTGTATCTCTCTATCTCCCGTCTGATCAATGTTTATAAACAATGTTACTTTGTATCTCTCGATCTCCCATCTGATCAATGTTTATAAACAATGTTACTTTGTATATCTCTATCTCCCGTCTGATCAATGTTTATAAACAATGTTACTTTGTATCTCTCTATCTTCCATCTGATCAATGTTTATAAACAATGTTACTTTGTATCTCTCTATCTTCCATCTGATCAATGTTTATAAACAATGTTACTTTGTATCTCTATATCTTCCATCTGATCAATGTTTACAAACAATGTTACTTTGTATCTCTCTATCTCCCATCTGATCAAAGTTTATAAACAATGTTACTTTGTATCTCTCCATCTCCCGTCTGATCAATGTTTATAAACAATGTTACTTTGTATCTCTATATCTTCCATCTGATCAATGTTTACAAACAATGTTACTTTGTATCTCTCTATCTCCCGTCTGATCAATGTTTACAAACAATGTTACTTTGTATCTTTCTATCTCCGTCTGATCAATGTTTATAAACAATGTTACTTTTTATCTCTTCCTGTCTGATCAATGTTTATAACCAATGTTACTTTGTATCTCCTATCTGATCAATGTTTATAAACAATGTTACTTTGTATCTCCATCTCCTGTCTGATCAATGTTTATAAACAGACACTGGCTGGGAAGGGGTTAACATCAGGGGCGATTAAAGGGTTAAATGTATTCCTAAATTGTGATTGGTTACTGTGGGGGGGGGGGGGGTTCTTGTACTATGGGAAGGCAGAGATCTGTGTCCCTACTTTGCAGTAACACAGGATCACTGCCTTCCCTACTTACAGAGCGGTGATCTGCCTTGTTTACATAGGCAGACCGCCGTCCTGCTTCTGTCCTGAACGACCAGCGGATATCAAGTCTGCTGGACCCGCTGATTGGCTCCCGCTGTGTCCAATCACAGCTGGAGCGGGGGCCGCCGGTGGTGGGCGTGTGTGTGCGCGCCCCAGACCTGGAAGTGCAGGATCACGTACCCGTGGGGCCGCCCTGCCGCTGTACTTATACAGTATACGGTCAGCGAGCGGGTTGAGCCGAAATAACTTGTAAGTAAGGAAAGTGACGGGCGACTCTCTACCTTTCTCCCCACCAGGTTGTTGTGGAGGTTCATCAAGGTGCGGGCGTTGCGCTTCACCTCCCGGGCGTCCACGAACTCGCGGGACAGGCGTATGCCGTGTTTCACGTCGGCGGAGCACCCGCCCCATCGCCAGCCCTTCTCGGGGTCGTGGTGGCCGTGCTTCTCCCGGTCGCAGCCGCAGTTGGTCAGGTTGCCGTGGCTGCAGGCGTTGGTGATGGTGTGGGCGATACCGGCTGACAGGATGGCGTAATAAAAGGCGGTTTCTCGGCTGCCTGGTCAATGAAGGAAAAAAATAATAAAATGGAAAGAGATTGGAGTTTTGTTATTATCAACATTATAAAGCTTATATTTTGTCTTCCCCGGCTCCTCCCCAATCCACCCTCTTTACATAAAGGCTTTCCATTTTCATGCCAGTCCTTACTTTAGTTCCAGTGATGTCATCGTTGGGTCCAGTGGCGGCTGGTGGGCATTGTTTTTTGGGTGGGGCGGCAAAAAGTGCACCCAAATGCACTGGGGATCCTGACTAAGCTCCGGGGGGGGCGGAGTGAAACGTGTTGGGGGCGTGGCCTGGTTGGAGTCCAGGCTGAGGTTACCACCCCAGGACACCTAGATGTGCGAATTTTAGGGCCCACCCCATTGTTCTCCTACCTCAACCACCGGTGGCTGCCCCCGGCTCTCCTCCGCGGGCATCTCCTCCCTCCCTGCTCGACGGCTTCCATCTCCTCCCTCCTCCTCAGGGGGCCAATCAGAACACTTCTCCTTTTCGGGCCAATCAGGAAACGCATTTCACACCACGCTTCCTGATTGGCGGAGAGGCGATTCAGTGTTAGAATAGGAAATATTAACCACTTTCCGACCGGCGCACGGCGATGTACGTCCCTTTTTTGAAGAGGGATATCTCGGTAACGGCAGCAGCTGCTGCCACAACCGAGATATCCATCTCTTCAGTCGCCGGTCGGCATTCCGATAATGGTGGTCATCACGGCGGATTCGCCGCAAGATCACCGTTATCGGCGGCGGGAGAGGTGCCCCCCCTCCCGCCACTCTCCCGTGCCTTCCGCCGCTTACCGGAGCCGTCGGCAGCGGCGGAAGCGATCGGGTCCTCCTCCGTGCTGGGTATAGAGGCGAGTGAGGCTAAGATGGCCGCCACCCGTCTCTATACCATAGCAGGGCGGAAGCGACGTCAAAACGTCACTTCCGCCCATACCTCTTAAAGGAACATTTTCCAAATGCCATTTTTTTTAAATTACATATTTATTTTTTTTTTTTGCTTTTCCAAATATGAGATCTGAGGACTTTTTGACCCCCCCCGATCTCATATTTAAGAGGACCTGTCATGCTTTTTTTCTATTACAAGTGATGTTTACATTTCTTGTAATAGGAATAAAAGTGAGCCAATTAATTTTTTTTTTAAAAACAGTGTAAAAATAAATAAAATCAAGAAAAATAAATAAGAAAAACAAAAAATTTTTTTTTAAAGCGCCCCGTCCCGACAAGCTCGTGCGCAGAAGCGAACGCATACGTGAGCAGCGCCCGCATATGAAAACGGTGGTCAAACCACACATGTGATGTATCGCCGCGATCGGTAGAGCGAGAGCAATAATGATAGCTGCAGACCTCCTCTGTAACGCAAAACATGCAACCTGTAGAATTTTTTTAAACGTCGCCTATGGAGATTTTTGAGGGTAAAAGTTTGATGCCATTCCACGAGCGGACGCGATTTTGAAGCGTGACATGTTAGGTATCAATTTACTCGGCGTAACATTATCTTTCACAATATATAAAAAAATTGGACTAACTTTACTGTTGTCTTATTTTTTTATTCAAAAAAGTGAATTTTTTCCAAAAAAAGTGCGCTTGCAAGACCGCTGCGCAAATACGGTGTGAAAAAAAAGTATTGCAACGACCGCCATTTTATTCTCTAGGGTGTTAGAAAAAAAACAATATATAATGTTTGGGGGTTCTACGTTTTTTTTCTAGCAAATAAAACTGTTTTAAACATGTAAACCCCTAAAATCCAAAACGAGGCTGGTCTTAAAGTGGTTAATTCAATATTTTAACACACCTTGGGTGGGATCCAAGCCAGTGGCAGCTGGTGCTCAAATTTTTTTTGGGGGGGGGGGGGGGGCGCAAAAAAATTTGAAAAGAAATCACCAATTGCAGCCACTGTGCCCATCAAACGCAGCCACTGACCCATTTCGATAAGTCAAATATATATATAAATTAGAATTTTAGTAAATAATGCACACATGATATTCATCTATATATGTACCGTATCTATATAAATAAACATCATGTGTGCATTATTTACTAAAATTCTAATTTATATATATTGGCTTATCGAAAGGGTCGGTCCACCTAAAAGTAAGAGTGAGTAAAAAAAACGCTGATCCCGGCCCCTTACCACGTGATCAGCTGTCAGCCAATGATAGCCGATCACATGATGTAAACAGGAGCCGGTAATTTGCATTTTTTTCCCTCACGTTGACAGCCAGAGGAGAAAAAATAAGCCGATTAGAAGCTTGTGTAAACAGGACATCGGTCCCACACAGTGACAGCCATTGCTGCCAACCAGTCCCTATCAGTACTGCTATCCAGTGCCACCTACCAGTGCCTATCAATACTGCTATCCAGTGCCACCTACCAGTGCCCATCAGTACTGCTATCCAGTGCCACCTACCAGTGCCCATCAGTACTGCTATCCAGTGCCACCTATCAGTGCCCACCAGTGCCACCTACCAGTGCCCATCAGTACTGCTATCCAGTGCCACCTACCAGTGCCTATCAATACTGCTATCCAGTGCCACCTACCAGTGCCTATCAGTACTGCTATTCAGTGCCACCTATCAGTGCCCACCAGTGCCACCTACCAGTGCCCATCAGTACTGCTATCCAGTGCCACCTATCTGTGCCCACCAGTGCCACATACCAGTGCCCATCAGTACTGCTATCCAGTGCCACCTACCAGTGCCTATCAATACTGCTATCCAGTGCCACCTACCAGTGCCCATCAGTACTGCTATCCAGTGCCACCTACCAGTGCCAATCAGTGCCACCTACCAGTGCCTATCAATGCTTATTAGTGCTACCTATTAGTGCCACACATAAGTGCCCACCAGTGCCACCTATCAGTGCCCATAAGTGCCTCATCATCAGTGCCAACTACCAGTGCCTATCAGTGCCTCATCATCAGTGCCGCCTACCAGTGCCCATCAGTACTGCTATCCAGTGCCACCTACCAGTGCCCATCAGTGCTGCCAATCAGTGCCACCCATCAGTGCTGCCAATCAGTGACACCTACCAGTGCCTATCAGTGCCACCCATCAGTGCTACCTATTAGTGCCACACATCAGTGCCCACCAGTGCCACCTATCAGTGCTCATCGGTGCCTCATCATCAACAGTGCCACCTATCAGTGCTCATCAGAGCTGTCTATCATTGCCCACCAGTGCCACCTACCAGTGCCCATCAGTACTGCTATGCAGTGCCACCTACCAGTGCCCATCAGTGCCGCCAATCAGTGTCCATCCGTGCTGCCAATCAGTGACCATCAATGCTGCCAATCAGTGACCATCAGTGCCACCTTTCAGTGCTGCCAATCAGTGCCACCTACCAGTGCTCATCAGTGCCACCCATCAGTGCCACCTATCAGTGCCCATCAGTGCCTCGTGATCAGTGCCACCTACCAGTTCTCATCAGTGCCCACCATTGCCACCCATCAGTGCCGTTTCTTTAGCAAAAAATAAAAACCCAGCGATGATTAAATACCACCAAAAGAAAGCGCTATTTGTGTGAAAAAAATAGTAATAAAAATGTCCTCTGGGTACATCTAATTGTCATTCAAAGTGTGAGAGCGCTGAGCTGGGCAGGAAGGGGGTGAAAGTGTCCGGTTGTGAGGGGGTTAAGAAAATATATAATTTTTTAAATTTTATAAATAATTAATTTTATTAATAAATAATGCAAAGATAATATATATATATATATATAGATATATAAATAAAATGCTCACCTATAACAATACTGGACTGTGGTATAATAAATAACATCTGTATAATAAGCCCCCCATATACCCCCCCCCATACCCCCCACATCCCCCCCATACCCCCAGGCTTAGTAAGAACACGGGGCAGATTTACTATCCGGAGACGATGGAATCTGGGCGAACGTTTCACAATGGTCATACTGGGAGGTCATACTGGGAGGTCATACTGGGAGCTCTGGGGGGCGGGACGTCTTTTGTTATGTAGAAGTTTCCCTGCAGACGGTGAAGTATTTATATTGGGGGGGGGGGGGGTGAGTTATGACAGCGCTGTGTACACTGCTGGTTATTATATCTATAAGTCGGGTAATCCGGTGATTTCACCGATGGTAAGCTGCGGGGGATTAGGGGAAGTGACGGGTGAAGTGCTTTAGGTGGATGATGGGTCTCTGCAGACTCTTGTAGAAGTCCCAATGACAGGTTGTGTCATCACTGGGTTGGTGTTAAAGGGGCACTCCGCCCAAAAGTGATCTTTTCAGTATACAGTGGGTGGAGTCATCACCTGGCTCCTTATATGGAGAATCCCCCCCCCCGCCCTACAGCAGACTGATGAGTTCATCTCTCTGTCACTCTGCTCTCTCCTCCTATCAGTGTGTTCCTTGCACTACAGCACAAATGATTGGCTTCTTTGTGCTGCTTCTGATGGAGATTGTGATGTAAATGGGAGTCATTCATTTTTAAAACAGATTTTTTTTTGGCCTGTAAATATTTCTAAACAGTTTGGAGTCCCCTGGATGGGAGGGATAATAGGACAGCCAATACCAGTGGTCTCCTCCCACCTAGAGGAATTTCCTGTCTATTAACGAGAGTACCCCCCATACATGGATCTGACATTCCGAGGACCCCAGACCTACTGGGGACTCCACACCTACCGGGGACCCCACACCTACTGGGCACCCCACACCTACCGGGGACCCCACACCTACCGGGCACCCCACACCTACCGGGGACCCCACACCTACTGGGCACTCCACACCTACCAGGGACCCCACACCTACTGGGCACCCCACACCTACTGGGCACTCCACACCTACCGGGCACCCCACACCTACCGGGGACCCCACACCTACTGGGCACCCCACACCTACCAGGGACCCCACACCTACTGGGCACTCCACACCTACCGGGCACCCCACACCTACCGGGGACCCCACACCTACTGGGCACCCCACACCTACTGGGCACCCCACACCTACCGGGGACCCCACACCTACCGGGCACCCCACACCTACCGGGCACCCCACACCTACCGGGGACCCCACACCTACTGGGCACCCCACACCTACCAGGGACCCCACACCTATCGGGCACTCCACACCTACTGGGCACCCCACACCTACCGGGGACCCCACACCTACTGGGCACCCCACACCTACCGGGCACCCCACACCTACCAGGAACCCCACACCTAACAGGCACCCCACACCTACCGGGGACCCCACACCTACAGGGGACCCCACACCTACCGGGCACCCCACACCTACCAGGAACCCCACACCTAACAGGCACCCCACACCTACCAGGGATCCCACACCTACCGGGCACCCCACACCTACTGGGCACCCCACACCTACCGGGGACCCCACACTTACCGGGGACCCCACACTTACCGGGCACCCCACACCTACCGGGGACCCCACACCTACCAGGAACCCCACACCTAACAGGCACCCCACACCTACCGGGGACCCCACACCTACCAGGGATCCCACACCTACTGGGCACCCCACACCTACCGGGGACCCCACACGTACCGGGGACCCCACACTTACCGGGCACCCCACACCTACCGGGGACCCCACACCTACTGGGCACCCCACACCTACCGGGCACCCCACACCTACCAGGGATCCCACACCTACCGGGGACCCCACACCTACTGGGGACCCCACACCTACCGGGGACCCCACACCTACTGGGGACCCCACACCTACCGGGCACCCCACACCTACCGGGCACCCCACACCTACCAGGGATCCCACACTTACCGGGGATCCCACACTTACCAGGGATCCCACACCTACCGGGGATCCCACACTTACCAGGGATCCCACACCTACCGGGGATCCCACACTTACCAGGGATCCCACACCTACCGGGCACCCCACACTTACCGGGGATCCCACACCTACCGGGCACCCCACACCTACCGGGGACCTCACACCTACAGGGGACCCCACACCTACTGGGGACCCCACACCTACTGGGCACCCCACACCGACCGGGCACCCCACACCTACCAGGGATCCCACACCTACCGGGGATCCCACACTTACCAGGGATCCCACACCTACCGGGCACCCCACACCTTCCAGGGACCCCACACCTACCGGGCACCCCACACCTTCCAGGGACCCCACACCTACCCACTTTTATCTCTGGTCCAAAGAGACTCGGTTCCCCCAGGGAGGTGCAGTTCCACCGGCTGTGCTGAAACTGGTAGCGGCATTCCTCAGTGCCCAGGCGAGCGCCGGTACCGATGGCGATCATGGCATCTGGACGGGCCTCGCAGATGCTTCTCTGTCTCGGTGATAAGCCTGGCATTTTCCGGCAGATGATACTGGCGCCAAGAGCCAGCACAGACGATACCCCACTGGAGGAAAGATGGGGAAAAAAGGTGAGGAATTAATGATAACTGCCAGGACCGCCTCCGACCACCCCTCCCCCATCTCACTGGTGATTGGTGGAAGCAGTGCAGACTACAATATATAGATAAATTACAATGAAATTCTATACAATGTATCTCTAGCCACTGACACCGCCTTTTCTCTGACTTTTTTGTTTACAAGTTTGTGATACTTACTGTGATACTTTTGTACATGGGAGGAGCCTGTGATACTTATGTAGATGGGAGGAGCCTGTGACACTTATGTACATGGGAGGGGTCTGTGACACTTATGTACATGGGAGGAGCCTGTGATACTTATGTAGATGGGAGGAGCCTGTGACACTTATGTACATGGGAGGAGCCTGTGACACTTATGTACATGGGAGGAGCATGCGATACTTATGTAGATGGGAGGAGCCTGTGATACTTATGTAGATGGGAGGAGCCTGTGATACTTATGTAGATGGGAGGAGCCTGTGATACTTATGTAGATGGGAGGAGCCTGTGATACTTATGTAGATGGGAGGAGCATGTGATACTTATATACATGGGAGGAGCCTGTGATACTTATGTACATGGGAGGAGTCTGTGAAATTTATGTACATAGGTGGAGCCTTATGTACATGGGAGGAGCCTGCGATATTTATGTACATGGGAGGAGCCTGTGATACTTATGTACATGGGAGGAGCCTGTGATACTTATGTACATGGGAGGAGTCTGTGAAATTTATGTACATAGGAGGAGCCTGCGATACTTATGTACATGGGAGGAGCCTGTGATACTTATGTACATGGGAGGAGCCTGCGATATTTATGTACATGGGAGGAGCCTGTGATACTTATGTACATGGGAGGAGCCTGTGATACTTATGTACATGGGAGGAGTCTGTGAAATTTATGTACATAGGAGAAGCCTGCGATACTTATGTACATGGGAGGAGCCTGTGATACTTATGTACATGGGAGGAGCCTGCGATACTTATGTACGTGGGAGGAGCCTGTGATACTTATGAACATGGGAGGAGCCTGCGATACTTATGTACATGGGAGGAGCCTGCGATATTTATGTACGTGGGAGGAGCCTGTGATATTTATGTACATGGGAGGAGCCTGTGATACTTATGTACATGGGATGTTTTTCCTTTTTTATTTTTAGTAAATTTGCAAATATTTCAAACAGACTTCTCTCACATTGTCATTATGGGGGATTGTTTGTAGAATTTTGAAGAAAAATAATGAATTTCCATTTCGGAATAAGGCTGTAACATAACAAAATGTGGAAAAAGTGAATCGCTGTGAATACTTTTCGGATGCTCTGTATGTCTTAGGAGTGTGGGAGGAGGCTGACACAAACACAGGGAGAACATGCAAACTCCATGCAGACTATAATTTTCTTGTTGGGATTTGAACCAAGGACTCTTGTACTGCACGGCAGAAGTGCTAACCACTAAGCCACCAAATTCACAATGCCAGAGGTTTGCAGACCATGCAGAGTTAAGCCTTAATCATCACCCGTGCCAAGCTGGGCAAAGACCAGGCGCAGAGTGGTGGCAGATAACAGGTCATCAAATCCGCTATCGATCCATCCGCAGCCTGCAACTGAACCCCCCCCCCCCCCAACCACCAACAACAAAAAGGGCCTTTCTCTGCCAACCCCGCAGAACAAAACGTCTGTGTTTTCCACGGCGGGATCAAGCGCTCTGTCACTTAACACTAAAGTCCCATTCTTATTTATTTATTTATCATGGAATAAATGGGATGCTCACAGGGACCGATGAAAGCAAAGGAGCTGACGGAACAAGGACACAGAACAGTGTGAGCTCAGCTATCACTGCTCTTCTGTTCAACGATCCGCAGATACGTACAGGCAATGCCGTGTGATGCCCACCCAAAAAAAAAGAGCTGATCCCAATCATAACATCAAAGTTGACTGCACCCATGTGCGGGCTACAAAATACAATTCTACCCATACTATACAAGGACACTACACTACTGCCAACATGACCTTACCTCCGTACAGGACCATAATACATTCTATGCCACGCTATTAACCACTTCAGCCCCGGACCAATTGGCAGCCAAAGGACCAGGACCCTTTTTGCGATTCGGCACTGCGTCGCTTTAACTGACAATTGCGCGGTCGTGCGACGTGGCTCCCAAACAAAATTGACGTCCTTTTTTTCCCACAAATAGAGCTTTCTTTTGGTGGTATTTGATCGCCCCTGCGGTTTTAATTTTTTGCGCTATAAACAAAAATAGAGCGAGAATTTTGAAAACAATGCAATATTTTTTGCTTTTTGCTATAATAATATCCCCCAAAAAATATATAAAAAAACATTTTTTTTTCCTCAGTTTAGGCCGATACGTATTCTTCTACATATTTTTGGTAAAAAAAAATCGCAATTAGCGATTAATGATTGGTTTGCGCAAAAGTTATAGCGTTTACAAAATAGGGGATAGTTTTATAGCATTTTTATTAATATTTTTTTTTTTTTACTAGTAATGGCGGCGATCAGCGATTTTTATTGTGACTGCGACATTATGGCGGACACATCGGACATTTTTGACACATTTTTGGGACCATTGTCATTTATACAGCAATCAATGCTATTTATATGCATTGATTCCTGTATAAATGACAGTGGTAGTGAAAGAGTTAACCACTAGGGGGAGGGGAGGGGTTATGGGCTGTGACGTGTGTGTGTTTTTTTACATTAGGGGCGGGGCTGACGTCTGACGTCACTGATCGGCTTTCCCGATGACCGGGAACAGCCGATCAATGACAGGCAGTGTAGGAAGCGCGGGGAGAGGTTTGTTTACACAGACCTCTCCCGTTCTTCAGCTCCGTGACCCGATCGCGGGACACCAGCGGCGATCGGGTCTGCTGGTCCCGCGGCCGGGGTCACGGCGGCACGCTCGCGACCCACGGGCAGGCAATTAAAGGGCCACGTACAGGTACGTGATTTTGCCTGCCCATGCCATTCTGCCGCAGTATATCTGCGTGAGGCGGTCGGGAAGCGGTTAAAGGACAAAATACATCACAGTAATGTCAAACTCAATTTCATTGCGGGCAGCATCAGCATTATGGTTGCCCTCAGAGGGCTGGTTTATCTGTAAAAGACTTCTCACAAAATAATCTTTTCTTCTATATTTTCATGTGACAACACTGAAGAAATGACACTTGTCTACAATGTAAAGTAGTGAGTGTACAGCTTGTATAACAGTGTAAATTTTCTGTCCCCTCAAAATAACTCAACACACAGCCATTAATGTCTAAACCGCTGGCAACAAAAGTCAGTACACCCCTAAGTGAAAATGTCCAAATTGGGCCCAATTAGCCATTTTTCCCTCCCCCGGTGTCATGTGACTCGTTAGTGTTACAAGATCTCAGGTGTGAATGGGGAGCAGGTGTGTTACATTTGGTGTTATCGCTCTCACTCTCTCATACTGGTCACTGGAAGGTCAACATGGCACCTCATGGCAAAGAACTCGCTGAGGATCTGAAAAAAAGAATTGTAGCTCTACATAAAGATGGCCGAGGCTATAAGAAGATTGTCAAGACCCTGAAACTGAGCTGCAGCACGGTGACCAAGACCATACAGCGGTATAACAGGACAGGTTCGACTCAGAACAGGCCTCACCATGGTCCACCAAAAAAGTTAAGGTCACGTGCTCAGCGTCATATCCAGAAAATAGAGGTATGAGTGCTGCCAGCATTGCTGCAGAGGTTGTAGGGGTGGGGGGTCAGCCTGTCAGTGCTCAGACCATACGCCGCACACTGCATCAAATTGGTCTGCATGGCTGTCGTCACAGAAGGAAGCCTCTTCTAAAGATGATGCACAAGAAAGACCACAAACAGTTTGCTGAAGACAAGCAGACTAAGGACATGGATTACTGGAACCACGTCCTGTGGTCTGATGAGACCAAGATAAACTTATTTGGTGTCAGATGGTGACAAGCGTGTGTGGGGGCAACCAGGTGAGGAGGACAAAGACAAGTGTGTCTTGTCTACAGACAAGCATGGTGGTGGGAGTGTCATAGTCTGGGGCTGCATGAGTGCTGCCGGCACTGGGGGGCTACAGATCATTGAGGGAACCATGAATGCCAACATGTACTGTGACCTACTGAAGCAGAGCATGATCCCCTCCCTTCAGAGACTGGGCCGCAGGGCAGTATTCCAACATGATAACCACCCCAAACACACCTCCAACACCACCACTGCCTTGCTAAAGAAGCTGAGGGTAAAGGTGATGGACTGGCCAAGCATGTCTCCAGACCTAAACCCTATTGATCATCTGTGGGACATCCTCAAACGGAAGGTGGAGGAGCACAAGGTCTCCAACATCCACCAGCTCCGTGATGTCATCATGGAGGAGGGGAAGAGGACTCCAGTGACAACCTGTGAAGCTCTGGTGACCTCCATGCCCAAGAGGGTTAAGGCAGTGCTGGAAAATAATGGTGGTCACACAAAATACTGACACCTTGGGCCCAATTTGGACATTTTCACTTAGGGGGTGTACTGACTTTTGTTGCCGGTGGTTTAGACATTAATGGCTGTGTGTTGAGTTATTTAGAGGGGACAGCAAAATTACACTGTTAGAGCCGGTTCACACAGGGGCGACTTGTCAGGCGACTTAGCCCCCTGACAAGTTGCGTCCCGTTCTGTACTATGGAACCGTTCTAATAGGAGCGACTCAAGTCGCTCCGACTTAGAAAAAGGTTCCTGTATTACTTTTGGGGCGACTTCAGGCGACTTGCATTGACTTGTATACAGAAGTCATTTTGCAAGCCGCCGCTGAAGTCGTATGCAGGTCGCCTCTGTGAGTCGCGCTGCAAGTCGTGTTGCCCCTGTGTTAACTGGCACTCATACAAGCTTTTACATTGTAGACAAGTGTCATTTCTTCAGTATTGTCACATGAAAAGATAGAAGAAAATATTTACATAAATGTGAGGGGTGTACTCACTTTTGTCAGATACTGTAAATGTATCTACTCTTATCATTTTAACCCCCCGGGTGACAGATCCTGGGGGTTAGAATGCCATACTATACAAGGAAACTACACCACCAACATGACCGACCACTGTACAGGACCATAATACATTCTATGCCATACTATACAAGGGCACTAACATCACCAACATCACCTACATAGACTAAAACATTAATGGACAGTATGGGCAAAAGGACAGATATCCAATGGCGTTCCATGAAAATGTTGGATTGAGGGCACTGTGAGACAATGTTAGAGGTTGGGGTACTTTGGGACAACGTTGGAGGTTGGGGCACTTTGGGACAACGTTGGAGGTTGGGGACATATATTTATGTAAATGATCACCTGAAATAGGGTGAGGAAAGTACTATCAATGGCCAGGGCTTGTGGTGGCAAGTGGCTCCTAATATAACCAGCAACTGTTTGATCTTTTTTTTTCAGAGATATAACACAGCAATAGATCAAATTCACAGTAAATGCCATGGGCACTTGCTACATACAGTTCTTTTCAGTTCCATACAGACATAGAACCAGAGACTGGGAATGACGATGGTGCATCTCATTGACACACAGCGCTGCACCTCCCAATAACATCAAACTCATGGATATGGCCTACATATCCATCCAAAGACACAAAGGTCAAACACCCAACCACCTACAATATATTACACCCAACCACCTACGATACATTACACCCAACAACCAGTGAGTGTTAAGTGTTTACTTTGACACCAAGGAACCATCTAATTAAATATGTGCAGCTTATCGTAGTAAAGGTGATTAAGCAGGAATGCTAATTTATCATATATCAGAACATCGTTGAGGCCTCACCCATATCCCACGCATTCGTTTTTGCTTTTGTGTCTAGTAGAACTTGTCTGGGACATGCAGTCAGCCATGTCTCTCTCCAAGAAACCAAGCCAAGAATTATGAGTAAGACCCAGTTATTCTGTATGGTCATGCAAAGAATGGAAAAATTGTTGCTCCTTGGTTCTCTACTATTTCACACATTTACATACACCTTCATGCTCCTTCTCGGTTTTGTTCCCCCATGAAGATTTCGACAGCCAAACTATTCTAACACTGTGTAATGTAGACCTTTATAACCCCTGTGCTGGAAGTTAAAATAGGTTGAGGACCACAAGGGCTGCAGGGGGCATATTCTCTTTCTGGCCCCATATGCCTTAGAAGTTATATCCTTCCCCATTGCGTCTCTAGGTCAGCAGTTCTCAACCACTGGGCCATGGCTCACTGCCGGGCCACAGCCAGTCTCCTCCCAGGCCTCCAGCCATTTGTAGATCCCCTAACCTCCTACAATGTTTCCCAGCTCCTATAGTGCCACCCAACCTCCCTTAGTGGTCTACCATGCCCCTTGCCCTCCCATTGTGCCCCCAAGCCCCCTGAGAGCCTTCAGCCCCCACAGTCCCCTCCACTTTCCCACTGCAGAGCTTCCAGTCCTTACTGTGCCCCCAAGTTCAAACAGTGACCCATGGGCACTGTGGGACAATGTCAAGGTTGAGAGCACTGGGGGGCAGTGTTAGAGGTTGAGGGCATTGTAGGACCATTTTGAAGGTTGAGGGCACCATGGGACAATGTTGGATTGAGGGCACCATGGGACAATGTTGGATTGAGGGCACTGTGGGACAATGTTAGAGGTTGGGGCACTTTGGGACAACGTTGGAGTTTGGGGACACTGTAGGACAATATTGGAAGTTGGGGGCACTGTGGGATAATCTTAGAGGTTAAGGGCCCCGTGGGACAATGTTGGAAGTTGAGGGCCCTGTGGGATAATGTTGGAGGCTGAGGGCACCCTTCAAAAATGTTGGAGGTTGAGGGCCCTGTGGGATAACGTTGGAGGTTGAGGGCACCGTGGGACAATGTTGGAGGTTGAGAGCATAGTGGGACAATGTTGGAAGTTGGGGGCACAGTGGGATAATGTTGGAGGTTGAGGGTCTTGTGGGACAATGTTGGAGGTTGAGAGCACCATGGGACAATGTTGGAAGTTGAGGGCACCGTGCGGCGACAATGTTGAAAGGTTGAGGGCACCATGGGACAATGTTGCAGGTTGAGGGCCCCGTGGGACAATGTTGGAGGTTGAGGGCACCATGCGACAATGTTGGAGGTTGAGGGCACTGTTGAATAGTGTTGGAGGTTGAGGGTACCATGGGACAATGGCAGGTGGGGGGATGGAGGCCCTGCAGCTAGCTAGTGGGCACTGCAGGGGGCTGGAGGGCACTGTGGACACTTGGGGAGGGGGTCACTGTGTGGGCTAAGGGCTCTCAAGGGGCTTAGGGATACGGTGGGAGGTCAAGGGGCCCAGCTTCTGCAGTGCACTCAAGTCTACCATAGTGCCCGTGGAATTCCCCCTCCCCCAAAAAGAGACCAACAGCCTCCCTCCAGAGACTCAGTCCCTTACAGTTGCACCCAGTTCCCTCCAGAATCCCCTACAGAGCCACCAAATGTGTTGCAGAGTCCCCGAACCCCCATCAGTGACACCCAGCCCCATTCAGAGCCTTCCAACATTTCAATACATACAATATTTTATATTCCCGTATTTTTATGGTGGGAGTACAAACTTTTTTTTTTTTACTGTTGGGGCATGGAAGGTTTTGGAATAAACTATTGGGCCCTGGTCTCAAGAATGTTGAGAAGCCACTTGTCTCTGTTTAAAGCGGAGTATTCTAGTGACCACGCGAAGGACGTGCACTGTGCTCCCTTTGCACCGTGTACGTCACATATCCCAGGAGACATAGCCTTTCATTGAGGAAAGGAGGAGGGGTTGGGCCTATCGGCCTATCATTAGCCGGAAGCCTATCAATGATGTCACAGGAAAACATGGCGGCATGGGAACAGAGCACTACCTGATAAGAAGAAGATCTCAACTGGACAACGCTGGATCTGCTGGGTAGGTGAGAATCTCAAATGGGCTGAATTCAAGACCAGGTAAGACCCACTCAGAAGATCCACAAATACAGTAACAACCTTCACTTCCTTGTTGCAGTGACAGTGGTCACCAGGACATAAAGAGGGGTGAATCTCCCCAATGGGGGACACAGACAATGACTTTAATGGCCTCCCAGACTTAGTCTGTAGGGTTCAATATTGGGTTGGCCCCACCCTTTGCAGCTATAACAGCTTCAACTCTTCTGGAAGGCCGTCCACAAGGTTTAGGAGTGTGTCTATGGGAATGTTTGACCATTCTTCCAGAAGAGCATTTGTGAGGTCGGGCACTGATGTTAGATGAGAAGGCCTGGCTCGCAGTCTATGCTCTAATACATTCCAAAGGTGTTCTATCAGGTTGAGGTCAGGACTCTGTGCATGCCAGTCAAGTCCCTCCACCCCAAACTCGCTCATCTATGTCTTTATGGACCTTGCTTTGTGCACTGGTCCAAATCATTTGGTGGAGGGGGGGTTATGGTGTGGGGGTGGGGGTTCAGGGGTTGGCTTGGCTCCTTAGTTCCTGTGAAGGGAACTTTTAAGACGTCAGCATACCAAGACATTTTGGACAATTTCATGCTCCCAACTTTGTGGGAACAGTTTGGGGACGGCCCCTTCCTGTTCCAACATGACTGCCCACCAGTGCACAAAGCAAGGTCCATAAAGACATGGATGAGCGAGTTTGGGGTGGAGGAGTCCTCACCTCAACTCGATAGAACACGTCCAACATCAATGCCTGACCTCACAAATGCGCTTCTGGAAGAACGGTCAAACATTCCCATAGACACCCTCCTAAACCTTGTGGGCGGCCTTCCCAGAAGAGTTGAAGCTGTTATAGCTGCAAAGGGCGGGGCCAACTCAATATTGAACCCTACGGACTAAGACTGGGATGCCATTAAAGCTCATCTGCGTGTAAAGGCAGGCGTCCCAATACTTTTGGTAATATAGTGTATTATTTGCTGTATTAGGCTTCATTCTCACTAGTGTGACTCCAACGTCGCGCTATTATCATGCGACTTTTACACTCTATGGCACCCAATTCGCAGGAAAGTCGCATCAAATTAGTACAGGAAGCCTTTTTTTGGAGTCGCTGTGACTTGAGTCGCAGCAGTTAGAACGGTGGCCCATTGAAATACATGGTTTTTGACTTGTCATGCGACTTCACAAGTCGCACCGGTGGGAACGGAGCTTTACACACACACACATGGGTTAGACTGATGATCCGTGTCTTTTTCTTATCTATGATGTAACAATGTAACAACTGGCTGCTCACATATACATTATCGCAGAGCTCAGCGCCCCTTCACAGCGATAACCCCCCGTGGGACACCCAGCCCAGGACTTCACCACATCAGAGACAGGGGGGGGGAACCTGCAGACGTAGGCGGGGATGGAGGGTGAAGGGGTAGGGGGGGGGGGGACCAGCTGTGCCAGGAGGAGAGGACAGCAGCTGCCAGACTTTTTGCATTCTTTGAGAACAATCTGCTCTTCCCCGCACGCTCAGCACAGAGAGCCGGGAGGAATGAAAACTATGAGCGCAGCACAGAGGTGGCCTGATTTACCGTTGCCGTAGAAACGGGCGTGTTTGTTTGGCCCGCTCGCTGAACTGAGGTGCCAGGCGGCATTTTGTCACGGGCACATCACTGGCAGCCGCCGCCACTGACTATATGGGCAAAACCACCCCCCCCCCCCCCGGGCTCGGCGCGCCCTGCTTGCGTTTCTCCGAATTTTGAAAGGTACTAGAGTTCACAGGGGATGGCGGCGCTGGTCTGAAAAGGGCGACAGAACGCTGAGCATTAAACCCAACCTGTGACTTTCTACAGCAATAAAAACTTGACAGAGGGTCTAACCCCTTCCCATGCTGCTACTGCCTGCTTTAAGGGCTTTCCAAAAAAAAGTGATTCGGATGGTGAGCCACCTGATCACTCCTATTGGGTTCTCAAAGTGCGCCCCCCCCCACCCGCGGCACCCATGGGAAAGTGTAGGAGGACCTTAGGGAACATCCATTCCCCAATCCCTCCTAAGACAAATGACCCCAGGAGCGAGGGGTATTACGTCACTTCCTGGGGTCACAGCTGTCATTCCTTGGCTAGTGTTGCCAAGGGTGCAGCCATTCAAGCACAGTCTCTAGCTGCATTGAAGGGCAGGGGAGACACGGGGGGGGGGGGGTCTACTAGACCCCTGACGTCTCCATAAGGAGTACCTGTTCCCTGCTCAATGCTATCAAATAGGGGGCTTGTTAACCTCCTTGTAATAGCATGAACAGGTCCTAATAGACCCCTGATGCCTCTATAAAGAGTACCTGTCACCTGCCCATGCTATTACATAGGAGGCTTCTTAGCCCCTTTGTGATAGCATGAGCAGGTGACAGGTCCTAATAGACCCCAGAGGTCTCCATAACGAGGACCTATCACCTGTACACGCTATCACATAGGGGGCTTGTTAGCCCCTATGTGACAGTATGGACAGGTGACAGGTCCTAATAGACCCATGATGTCTCCATAAATAAGACCTGTCACTTGCCCAAGTTATTACATGAGGGCTTGTTAGCCCCATTGTGATAGCATGGGCAGGTGACAAGTCCAAAAAGACCCCTAACGTCTCCATAAAGAGGACCTGTCACCCGCTCAATGCTATCAAATAGGGGACTTGTTAACCCCCCTGTGATAGCATGGACAGGTCCTAATAGACCCCTGATGCCTCTATAAAGAGGATCTGTCACCTGCCCATGCTATCACATAGGGGGCTATTGTAGCTGTGGATGCAACCATTCAAGCACAGTCTGTGCTTGAATAGCTTCATTGGAAGTCAGGGGAGACATTAGGAGGTCTAATAGACTCCAAAAAGAAGACTCATGACCCCTGATGTCTCCATAAACAGGACCTGTCATCTGCCCATGCTATTACATAGGAGGCTTCTTAGCCCCTTTGTGATAGCATGAGCAGGTGACAGCTCCTAATAGACCCCGGAGGTCTCCATAAAGAGGACCTATCACCTGCCCACGCTATCACATTGTCAGGGCTGGGCTCAGCCCTTCCTGCTCTGAGCTCAGCTGTCGGCTAATTGCCAGCTTCTATCTCTCCACAGTTACTCAGCTGTTTGATTTCCTGCTCCTCAGTCCTGCCTACTTAAGCCGTCCAGCCCAGAGGATCTCTGCCTTCGCCTTGGTCAACATCACAGAGACTATCTCCTGCATTCCTGTTAAAAGACTTGCTTGGCTGACACATCCCTTCTGGCTCTGGATCCTGCTGGCTGTTTTACTGCGCTCATCTCTTGCTCCCCGATGTTTGGCTTGTCTGACTATCCGTTCTGGTTCCTGAACCCTGGCTATGTTTTCACTACGTTTGTTCTATTTACTTTTATTATTAAACAAGTGTGATTTAACTGTACTTCTGTCTCGGTCTGATGTCATGGTTTCTGACAGTAGGCGAAGGCAGAGATCCTCTGGGCTGGACGGCTTAAGTAGGCAGGACTGACGAGCAGGATATCATCAACAGCCGAGTAACTGTGGATAGAGATAGGAGCTGGCAATTAGCCAACAGCTGAGCGGGCAGCTCAGAGAAGGAAGGGCTGAGCCCAGCCCTAACCAGTGATGTAAGTAACTGAGTTAAAATAAACTGAGTTACGTAACTCAGTTACTTTAGAGGGTAACTAGTAATCTAACTAATTAGTTTTCCCCTCATGGTAACTCAGTTACCATTACTTTGGCTTAGTTACCCCAATTACATCTACCGCCACTAGATGGCAGTAGTGTAATTCCGGTGTCCTGCCGAAAAAGTTCCCCCGCCGTATAAGGACCCCCTGTACTGCGCAGGCGCAGGGCTTGCGCAGTACGAAGGACTACGGAGCTTCCCGAAAATTGCCGAACCTAAACAGCTCTGAGTGAACTCTACACCGCGCAGGCGCAGTTAACATGTAATTGTACGAGGCGATGCCGCACGCTCCCGATGCTCGTGCTACTCTGCAAGGGGCGTCTATCGTGTAACTAAGGGGCGGGTCTAGTATTACTGTAACCAAGGGGCGCATTTATTATTATTGTTATATATCGAGCTCTGCCCATTAATTTAACATTCGCCCTCTTCTGTAGCCATCCGCCCCTTACACGATATAATAATAATAATAGACCCGCCCCTTGCTTACACGCTATAACAGATCTGCCCCTTGGTTAGAGTAATAATAGAGCAGCCCCTTGGTTACACGATATATAACAATAATAATAAATGCGCCCCTTGGTTACAGTAATACTAGACCCGCCCCTTAGTTACACGTAATATTTAAAAAAAAGTCACAGTTACTTTGCTGAGTAACTAATTACTTTTCCAATGTAGTAACTGAGTTACTAACTCAATTACTTTTTGGGAGAAGTAATTTGTAACGTAACTAATTACTTTTTTTAAAGTAAGATGACCAACACTGGCCCTAACACACATAGGGGGCTTGTTAGCCCCTATGTGATAGTATGGACAGGTGACAGGTCCTAATAGACCCCTGATGTCTCCATAAATACGACCTGTCACTTGCCCAAGTTATCACATGAGGGCTTGTTAGCCCCATTGTGATAGCATGGGCAGATGACAGGTCCTAAAAGACCCCTAATGTCTCCATAAAGAGGACCTGTCACCTGATGGGCCCCACCTGAGGATGAGGAAGTGTATGTGATCTCTTTGAGAGGCCAAATGGGAGGAGCCAGGGGCCTAGCCCTGAGATGGGCCCCACCTGAGGATAAAGAAGTGTATGTGATCTCATTGAGAGGCCAAATGGGAGGAACCAAATGCCTAGTCCTATGATGGGCCCCACCTGAGGATGAAGAAATGTATGTGATCTCTTTAAGTAGGCTGAATGGGGCCCTTACTCTGCAGGTTTGTAAACATAATAATGACAGCCCCAAAGCACATTGTGATTGGCAGCTGTGGGTTTAGTGTTAGGGTTACAGGTAGGGCTAGTCTTAGGGTTACATTGAGGGGTAGTGTTAGGATTACAGGGAGTGTTAGTGTTAGGATTACAGGGAGTGTTAGTGTTAGGATTACAGGGAGGGTTAGTGTTGAGGTTATAGGGGGGTTAGTGTTAGGGTTACAGGTAGGGTTAGTGTTAGGGTTACAGAGAGGGTTAGTGTTGGGGTTACAGGGAGGGTTAGTGCTGGGGTTATAGGGGGTTAGTGTTAGGGTTACAGGGAGGGTTAGTTTTGGGGTTATAGGGGGTTTAGTGTTAGGGTTACAAGTAGGGCTAGTGTTAGGGTTACATTGAGGGCTAGTGTTAGGGTTACATTGAGGGTTAGTGTTAGGGTTACAGGGAGGGTTAGTGTTGGGTTTATAGGGGGTTAGTGTTAGGGTTACAGGGAGGGTTAGTGTTGGGGACTCAACAGAGCTGGGGGTTGCTACTGAGCGGGGGATAAGCAAAGCTGGGGATACTACTAACTAGGGCCTCAGCAGAGATGGGGGAATGGAGGAGGATAAGCCAACCAGAGGATAAGCAGAGCTGGGGGTTACTACTGAGCGGGGATCAGCAGAGCTGGCAGTTACTACTGAGTGGGAAATCAGCAGAGCTGGGGGACCTGAGGAGGATAAGCAAACCAGAGAATTAGAGTTGGGGTTACTACTGAGCAGGGAATCAGCAGAGATGGGGGTTACTACTGAGCGGGGAATCAGCAGAGCTGGGGGTTACTACTGGTTAGGGGATTAGCAAAGCTGGGGATACTACTGAGGGGGGCATCAGCAGAGCTGGGGGTTGCTACTGAGTGGGAGATCAGCAGAGCTAGAGGTTACTACTGAGCAGGGAATCAGCAGAGCTGGGGGTTACTACTGAGCGGGGAATCAGCAGAGCTGGGGGATATTACTGAGTGGGGAATCAGCAGAGCTGGGGGTTACTATTGAGTGGGGGATCAGCAGAGCTGGGGGTTACTACTGAGCGGGGAATCAACAGAGCTGGGGGTTGCTACTGAGCGGGGATCAGAAAAGTTGAGGATACTACTGAGTAGGGAATCAGCAGAGCTGGGGAACCGGAGGAAGATCAGCAGACCAGAGGATCAGCAAAGCTGGAGGTTACTACTGAGTGTGAGATCAGCAGAGATAGAGGTTACTACTGAGCGGGGAATCAGCAGAACTGGGGTTACTACTGAGCGGGGAATCAACAAAGCTGGAGGTTATTACTGAGTGGGAGATCAGCAGAGATAGAGGTTACTACTGAGCGGGGAATCAGCGAAGATGGGGGTTGCTACTGAGCGGGGATCAGAAAGTTGGGGATACTACTGAGTAGGGCATCAGCAGAGCTGGGGGACCAGAGGAGGATCAGCAAACCAGAGGATCAGCAAAAATGGGGGTTACTACTGAGTGGGGAATCAGCAAAGCTGGGGGTTACTGCTGAGTGGGGGATCAGCATAGCTCAGGGTTACTACTGACCAGGAGATCAGCAGAGCTGGAAGTTACTACTGAGCGAGGAATCAACAGAGCTGGGGGTTACTACTGACAGGGGGATCAGCAAAGCTGGGGATACTACTGAGTAGGGTATCAGCAGAGCTGGGGGTTACAACTGAGCAGGGGATCAGCAGAGCCGGAAGTTACTACTGACTGGGGAATAAACAGAGCTGGGGGTTGCTACTGAGCGGGGGATCAGCAAAGCTAGGGATACCACTGAGTAGGGCATCAGCAGAGCTGGGGGACCGGAGGAGGATCAGCAAACCAGAGAATCAGCAGAGCTGAGGGTTACTACTGAGTGGGGGATCAGCAAAGCTGGAGGTTACTACTAAGTGGGAGATCAGCAGAGCTGGGGCTTACTACTGAGCAGGGGATCAACAGAGCTGGAAGTTACTACTGAGTGGGGAATCACTAGAGCCGGGGGTTTCTACTGAGCGGGAGATCAGCAGAGCTGGAGGTTACTACTGAGTGGGGAATCAGCACAGATGGGGCTTACTACTGAGCAGGGGATCAGCAAAGCTGGGGGTTACTACTGAGTAGGGATAAACAGAGCTGGGGGTTACTACTGAGCAAGGGGATCAGCAGAACTGGGGGTTACTACTGAGTGGGGAATCAACAGAGCTGGGGGTTACTACTGAGCGGGAGATCAGCAAAGCTGGGGATACTACTGAGTAGGGATAAGCAGAGCTGGGGGTTACTACTGAGCAGGGGATCAGCAGAGCTGGGGGTTACTACTAAGCAGGGGATCAGCAGAGCAGGGGGTTACTACTAAGTGGGAGATCAGCAGAGCTGGGGCTTACTACTGAGTAGGGGATCAGCAGAGCTGGAGGTTACTACTGAGTAGGGATAAGCAGATCTGGGGGTTACTACTGAGCGGGGGATCAGCAGAGCTGGAAGTTACTACTGAGTGGGGAATCACTAGAGCTGGGGGTTTCTACTGAGCGGGAGATCAGCAGAGCTGGAGGTTACTACTGAGCGGGGAATCAGCAGAGCTGGGGCTTACTACTGAGCAGGGGATCAGCAAAGCTGGGGGTTACTACTGAGTAGGGATAAGCAGAGCTGGGGGTTACTACTGAGCAAGGGGATCAGCAGAGCTGGGGGTTACTACTGAGCAAGGGGATCAGCAGAGCTGGGGGTTACTACTGAGTGGGGAATCAACAGAGCTGGGGGTTACTACTGAGTAGGGATAAGCAGAGCTGGGGGTTACTACTGAGCAGGGGATCAGCAGAGCTGGGGGTTACTACTGAGCAGGTGATCAGCAAAGCTGGGGGTTACTACTGAGTAGGAATAAGCAGAGCTGGGGGTTACTACTGAGCAAGGGGGGGATACTACTGAGTAGGGATCAGCAGAGCTTGGGGTTACTACTGAGTGGGGAATCAGCAGAGCTTGGGGTTACTACTGAGCAAGGGGATCAGCAGAACTGGGGGTTACTACTGAGTGGGGAATCAACAGAGCTGGGGGTTACTACTGAGCGGGAGATCAGCAAAGCTGGGGGATACTACTGAGTAGGGATAAGCAGAGCTGGGGGTTACTACTGAGCAGGGGATCAGCAGAGCTGGGGGTTACTACTAAGCAGGGGATCAGCAGAGCAGGGGGTTACTACTAAGTGGGAGATCAGCAGAGCTGGGGCTTACTACTGAGTAGGGGATCAGCAGAGCTGGAGGTTACTACTGAGTAGGGATAAGCAGATCTGGGGGTTACTACTGAGCGGGGGATCAGCAGAGCTGGAAGTTACTACTGAGTGGGGAATCACTAGAGCTGGGGGTTTCTACTGAGCGGGAGATCAGCAGAGCTGGAGGTTACTACTGAGCGGGGAATCAGCAGAGCTGGGGCTTACTACTGAGCAGGGGATCAGCAAAGCTGGGGGTTACTACTGAGTAGGGATAAGCAGAGCTGGGGGTTACTACTGAGCAAGGGGATCAGCAGAGCTGGGGGTTACTACTGAGTGGGGAATCAACAGAGCTGGGGGTTACTACTGAGTAGGGATAAGCAGAGCTGGGGGTTACTACTGAGCAGGTGATCAGCAAAGCTGGGGGTTACTACTGAGTAGGGATAAGCAGAGCTGGGGGTTACTACTGAGCAAGGGGATCAGCAGAGCTTGGGGTTACTACTGAGCAGGGGATCAGCAGAGCTTGGGGTTACTACTGAGCAGGGGATCAGCAGAGGTGGGGGTTACTACTGAGCAGGGGATCAGCAGAGCTGGGGGTTACTACTGAGTAGGGATAAGCAGAGCTGGGGGTAACTACTGAGTGGGGATAAGCAGAGCTGGGGGTTACTACTGAGCAAGGGGATCAGCAGAGCTGGGGGTTAGTACTGAGCAGGGGATCTGCTGAATGAGGGTACCAATGAGATGGGGATCTGCTGAACAGGGGTACTAATGAGCTGAGGATCTGCTGAGTGGGGGTACTACTGGACCTCTTTAAAACAAATAGAAAATCAACACAAGCAACACATTTGCCAAGCTTCAAAAAAGCATCACCGGAGCACCAAAAACACATCAAAGTCAAAGCAAAGTAAATGAAGTCCTCAAGGTGGACCTTGACCCCTCAGCTGCAGAAAGGACCCCCCCCCCCCCAAACTTTCCCCTGGCAGCTGCGCTGGCTGACTGCCCACCCCACCCCGGCCGGCTCACCCTTCTCCGCAGAGCATCAATCCAATGCACAGCACGGTGTGACAGAGGTCCAGCGCGCTCAGCTTCACTCTCATACTGGTCGGCGCTCTTCCCTCCTCCTCAGTCTGGATGAGACTTTCCCTCCATACAAGAGACTGGAGTCATGCTACCTGCGGGGAAGACAAGCGGACAAGGCGTCAGATGAGCGCAGAGCGAGACCCGCGCAGGGAACAGAGCTGTCACTGTTACAGCCAGATGAGGAGATCAGACAATACAAGCTGGTGTGCGACTCTCCTACCCTCCCCTGGTGCGGCCTTCAACGCCTTTCCCCATTCTCCAAGAAGCTGCGAGCACTCCTCCGTCACTCCATGGTGTCAGCGCCCCTCCGTCACTCCATGGTGTCAGCGCTCCTCCGTCACTCCATGGTGTCAGCGCTCCTCCGTCACTCCATGGTGTCAGCGCTCCTCCGTCACTCCATGGTGTCAGCGCTCCTCCGTCACTCCATGGTGTCAGCGCTCCTCCGTCACTCCATGGTGTCAGGGCCCCTCCGTCACTCCCTGGTGTCAGCGCTCCTCCGTCACTCCATGGTGTCAGCGCTCCTCCGTCACTCCATGGTGTCAGCGCTCCTCCGTCACTCCCTGGTGTCAGCGCCCCTCCGTCACTCCCTGGTGTCAGCGCTCCTCCGTCACTCCATGGTGTCAGCGCTCCTCCGTCACTCCATGGTGTCAGCGCTCCTCCGTCACTCCATGGTGTCAGCGCTCCTCCGTCACTCCATGGTGTCAGCGCTCCTCCGTCACTCCATGGTGTCAGGGCCCCTCCGTCACTCCCTGGTGTCAGCGCTCCTCCGTCACTCCATGGTGTCAGCGCCCCTCCGTCACTCCATGGTGTCAGCGCCCCTCCGTCACTCCATGGTGTCAGCGCTCCTCCGTCACTCCATGGTGCCAGCGCCCCTCCGTCACTCCATGGTGTCAGCCGTCTGTCCGCACCCACGGGCTAATGTAGCAGTTTTCTTCCTGTTACCTGCAGCGTGATCACCGTACACGGATAACCCATCGGGGGGCGCTCTCATCTACAGACCCATCCTTTGTTACAATCTATCCAAAATCTCATAGAATACCAAACCTTAGATGTGGCGGCTGCATTCGTTTTCTGATCCCCTTTAATTTCACCCGGTGATCCTGCCAGGAACACACTTCCTGTCCTTGGGTGACAACACTGCCTGCATAGATACAGTATAGAGAACACTCCCCTCTATGTTATGGGGAAGAGAAGAAGGGGAGGTTATTGTAGTCCTGTCCTTGAGTGACAACACTGCTCCTCTATAGATACTCTATAGAGTCCCCCCTCTATGTTATGGAGAGGGGGAGGTTATTGTAGTCCCGTCCTTGGGTCTATAGATACAGTAGAGAGAACACCCCCCCTCTATGTTATGGAGAAGAGAAGAGGGGGAGGTTATTGTAGTCCCGTCCTTGGGTCTATAGATACACTAGAGAGAACACCCCCTCTATTATATGGAGAAGAGGAGAGGGGGGGGGTTATTGTAGTCCCGACCTTGGGTCTATAGATACAGTATAGAGACCCCCCTTCTATGTTATGGAGAGGGGAGGGTATTGTAGTCCCGTTCTTGGGTCTATAGATACAGTATAGAGACCCCCCTTTCTATGTTATGGAGAGGGGAGGTTACTGTAGTCTCGTCCTTGAGTGACAACACTGCTCCTCTATAGATACTCTATAGAGTCCCCCCTTCTATGTTATGGAGAGGGGGAGGTTATTGTAGTCCCGTCCTTGGGTCTATATATACAGTATAGAGACCCCCCTTTCTATGTTATGGAGAGGGGATGTTATTGTAGTTCCGTCCTTGGGTCTATAGATACAGTATAGAGACACCCCCCTTCTATGTTATGGAGAGGGGGAGGTTATTGTAGTCCCGGCCTTGAGTGACAACACTGCCCCTCTATAGATACTCTATACAGTCCCCCCACCTTCTATTTTATGGAGAGGGGAGGTTATTGTAGTCCCGGCCTTGAGTGACAACACTGCCCCTCTATAGATACTCTATACAGTCCCCCCACCTTCTATCTTATGGAGAGGGGAGGTTATTGTAGTCGCGTCCTTGGGTCTATATATACAGTATAGAGACCCCCCTTTCTATGTTATGGAGAGGGGGAGGTTATTGTAGTCCCATCCTTGGGTCTATACAGTATAGAGAACACCCCCCTCTATGTTATGGAGAAGAGGAGAGGGGAAGGGTATTGCAGTTTCATCCTATGGTGACCACACTGCAGTCCACAAAGCTAGCTGGGAACAATGTAACTGGTAGCAGTCAGCGGAGGAAGAGAGCACAGGAAGGTATTGGCTCACAAGGTTTCTGGCAGGATCAACAGGTATTTTTTTGCACTTGTTGAACAGATATGATGGCATATTTAACCCCTTTACATTAGCGCTATGAATATATGTGGTGGACGGGGCAGGGCGGGGCGGATCACCTATATGCCTTGTTGTTTATTTCTGGGCTGTATTGATTCTAGAGAACACTAGAGAGAATTAGCAGCCATCGGTTACATTCATTTGCTAATTCCCTCTAGTGTTCTCTGGAACCGCTACATTGTATCTCTTTGCTACAAAGACCTCTGTATTTCCTGTGCTCCTCAGTTCCATCTGGTGGCCACGAGGTGGTATTTCACTACTGCATATACTGCCCATCTATACCTATACACATACTAGGGCCGATTAACCTACCAGCGTGTCTTAGGAGTGTAGGAGGAGAACATGCAAACTCCATGCAGACAGTGTCATGGCCAGTATTTGAACCAAGGACCCCAGTGCTGCAAGGCGGACCTAATAACCAGGAAACCACCGTGCTGCCCATCCATACATATACCCCTACTAGGGCCAATTAACCCACCAGCATGTCTTGGGAGGGTGGGAAGAGGACATGCAAACTCCATGCAGACAGTCTCTTGGCCAGCATTTGAACCAAGGACCCCAGTGCTGCAAGGCGGACCTACTAACTACTAAACCACTGTGCTGCCCATCCATACATATACAACTACTAGGGCCGATTAGCTACCAGCGTGTCTTTGGAATAACCCCACACAAGCACAAGGAGAACATACAAACTCCATGTAGATAGTGTAGTGACAAGTTTTGGGACCAAGGATCCCAGTGCTGCAAGGCAGACCTACTAACTAGTAAACCACTGTGCTGCCCATCCATACCTATACCCCTACTAGGGCCAATTAACCTACCAGCATGTCTTTGGAGTGTGGGAGGAAACCCACACAAGCACAAGGAGAACATGCAAACTCCATGCAGATAGTGTAGTGACACGTTTCGGAACCAAGGACCCCAGTGCTGCAAGGCGGAACTACTAAGCACTAAGCCACTGGATTGCCCATCCATACCTATACACCTACTAGGGCCGATTAACCTACCAGCATGTTTTAGGAGTGTAGGAGGAGAACATGCAGACTCCATGTAGATCGTGTCATGGCCAGTATTTGAACCAAGGACCCCAGTGCTGCAAGGCAGAACTAATACCCAGTAAACCACTGTGCTGCCCATCCATACCTATACCCATACTAGGGCCAATTAACCTACCTGTGTGTCTTTAGAGTGTGGGAGGAAACCCACACAAGCACAGGGAGAACATGCAAACTCCATGCAGACAGTTTCTTGGCCAGTATTTGGACCAAGGACCCCAGTGCTGCAAGGCAGAACTACTAACTACTCAACCACTGTGCTGCCCATAAATACATACACACATACTAGAGCCAATTCACCTACCAGCGTATCTTTGGAGTGAGGGGGGAAACCTGAGTGGCCTGATACAAGCACAGGGCAGACATGCAGACTCCATGCAGATGGTGTGCTGGCTGGAATTTGAACCAAGGACGGCAGTGCTGCAAGGCTCACCTACTAACCAGTAAACCACTGTGCTGCCCATCCAAACCTATACCCCTCATAGGGCTGATTAACCTACCAGCGTGTCTTTGGAGTGTGGGAGGAAGACATGCAAACTCCATGCAGACTGCGTCATGACCAGTATTTGAACCAAGGACGGCAGTGCTGCAAGGCGGACCTACTAACTACTAAGCCATTGTGCTGCCCATCCATACCTATACACCTACTAGGGCCGATTAACCTACCAGCGTGTCTTTGGAGTGTGGGAGGAAGACATGCAAACTCCATGCAGACAGCGTCATGACCAGTATTTGAACCAAGGACGGCAGTGCTGCAAGGCAGAACTACTAACTACTCAACTGCTGTGCTGCCCATCCATACCTATACCCCTATTAGGGCCGATTAACTACCAGCGTGTCTTTGGGGTGTTGGAGGAACCCCCACAAGCACAGGGAGAACATGCAAACTCCATGCAGACAGCACACTGTCTAGGATTTGAAGCCACCATGCTGCCTTGGATCCTATGGTAGCACCCCCCGTGTGCACACAACAGCGACAACGGCGTCCCCCCATTTTCAGCCCACAGGAAGTAGAACGGTGTACCTTGCTCTGGCCACAGCGGGTGCCATTCCGTCCTTCAGTCCCTGATGGCAAGAAGAGATCCCTCCAGTGACAGGTGAATCCTGTCTCCATACCTTGCTGCCCAGACAAGCTTTGCTCCAGCGCCTGCACTGTACAAATGTTACCTTAAATGTTTGGAGGCGTAGCGTAGCTGAGGGCCGGGGTGGGGGTGTGAAGGAGACGTAGAAGGTGGGTCAGACAATTCATATCACCCTGCCAAAAAAATATTCTCCTATTCATTCCTCCACCACCTGCCTCCCCCCCCCCCCCCCGGCTTTGTGAACAGAGGAGGGCTCAGCCTGCTGGGTGGGTCCCTCTGTCAAAGCAGCAACAAACGATATCACAAACCTCGCTGACACCCCCCCCCCCCCCCCCTTACAGATCTCTCTCCTCTCTCTGGATTCAGGTACAAGGCAGGAGAAGCTGAGTGTACCGCACTGCTTCCAGATTTGCTTTTCTGTCCATCCAGTCCTGAGATTTACACTGCTCCGCCACACAGTGGACAGTGAAAGAAGAAGCTGCAGACTGATGATCTCTTCACCTTTTGTCACTCTGCCCTCTCCTCTTATCAACAGTGAAAGGAGAAGCAGCAGGCGGGTGAGCTCCTCCCCTCCATTACTCTGCTCTGTCCCTCTATCAAATGTGAAGAGAGAAGCGACAGTCGGGAGAGCTCCTTCTCTCCTCCACTCTGCTCTCTCCTCCTATAAGCAGTGAAGGGAGAAATAGCAGCTTGGTATTCTAATTGCCTCTGTCACTCTGCCCTCTCCGCCTATCAGCATGTTCCTTGCACCTCCTTCTCTCCTCCTTGTACCAGGTTGTGGGCGGGCACTCTTCTTCTCTCCTCCTTGCACCAGGTTTTGGGATGAGCACTGTCTTTCTCTCCGACTTGCTCCAGGTTGTGGACAGGCACTCTTTTTCTCTCCTTCTTACACCAGGTTGTGGGCGGGCACTCTTCTTCTCTCCTCCTTGTGTCAGGTTGTGGGAGGGCACTTTTCTTCTCTTCTTGCACCAGGTTGTGGATGGGCACTCTTTTTCTCTCCTTCTTGCACCAGATTGTGGGCAGGCACACTTCTTCTCTCCTCCTTGCACCAGGTTGTGGGCGGGCACTCTTCTCTCCTCCTTGCACCAGGTTGTGGGCGGGCACTCTTCTCTCCTCCTTGCACCAGGTTGTGGGCAGGCACTCGTCTCTCCTCCTTGCACCAGGTTGTGGGCGGGCACTCTTCTCTTCTCCTTGCACCAGGTTGTGGGCGGGCATTCTTTTTCTCTCCTCCATGCACCAGGTTGTGGGAGGGCATTCTTTTTCTCTCCTCCGTGCACCAGGTTGTGGGAGGGCATTCTTTTTCTCTCCTCCGTGCACCAGGTTGTGGGAGGGCATTCTTTTTCTCTCCTCCATGCACCAGGTTGTGAGTGGGCATTCTTTTTCTCTCCTCCGTGCACCAGGTTGTGGGAGGGCATTCTTTTTCTCTCCTCCGTGCACCAGGTTGTGGGCGGGCACTCTTCTCTCCTCCTTGCACCAGGTTGTGGGCGGGCACTCTTCTCTCCTCCTTGCACCAGGTTGTGGGCAGGCACTCGTCTCTCCTCCTTGCACCAGGTTGTGGGCGGGCACTCTTCTCTCCTCCTTGCACCAGGTTGTGGGCGGGCATTCTTTTTCTCTCCTCCATGCACCAGGTTGTGAGTGGGCATTCTTTTTCTCTCCTCCGTGCACCAGATTGTGGGTAAGCACTCTTCTTCTTTCCTCCTTGCTCTGGGTTGGGCACTCTTCTTCTCTCCTCCTTGCACCAGATTGTGGGCGGGCACTCTTCTTCTCTCCTCCTTGCTCTGAATTGTGGGCGGGCACTCTTCTTCTTCTATCCTCCTTGCTCCGGGTTGTGAGTGGGCATTCTCTTTCTCTCCTCCTTGCACCAGGTTGTGGTGGGCACTCTTCTTCTTTCCTCCTTGCTCTGCGTTGTGGGTGGGCACTCTTCTTCTCTCCTCCTTGCACCAGGTTGTGGACGGGCACACTTTTTCTCTCCTTCTTGTACCAGGTTGTGGGCGGGCACTCTTCCTCTTTGCTCTGGGTTGTGGGCAGGCTGGTGGTCCTGCATTGTACGCGATGACCTCAAACAGCCAACAGCTGATGGTGAGGCAAGGAGAAGTGGTGCCGGGGGACCGATCGAGCAGCTGGTGGGAGGAGGGAGCCTGCGAAAGCGAGGAATAGGGTAAGTAGAATTGCTTTTTCTGTTCCCCCCTAGAGAAAAACTCAATCCAACTCACAATGCTCACCTAAGCTTTTCCCTGCAGTACCTCTTTTTGAACACAAGAGGACTTCTGAGTTGTCATTTAGTTTCACTCAATTTGGAAGACTGAGGAGAGACTGTGAGTAAAGAATGTCATGGCCCCTCCCCCTTATCATGACACCCAATCACAGTATATTCATGCCCAGGTTGGCACTGTTTTCTGCATCATCCAGTACCACCCCCTGCTGGGAGGAACCATCGGGTGTTTAAAAAGAAAAGCAGCTCAGACTGCTATTCTCACTCTTTTCCCTGCAGTACCTAATTTTTGCCACACGATGCCCTCAGTCTCCTGGGTTATATGGCATTCAGCATGACCCAACCTAGAAGACTGAGGGAAGACTGTGAGTGCAGAGTGTCATGGCCCCTCCCCCTTAGAATGGTGCCCTGCACTCACAGTAAATCCATGCTCAGATTGGCACTGCCCCCTGCAGGGAGGACCCATCATGTGCTTCAATGAAAAACAGCTCAGGCTGCAATACTCACCAGTACTTTTCCCTGCAGGACCTCTTTTTTGGCCACAAGTTAACTTCAGTCTTCTGGGTCGAATGACATCCAGTGTTACCCAACCCGGAAGACTGAGAGTAAAGAATGTCATGGCCCCTCCCCCTTATCGTGACACCTAATCACAGTATATTCATGCCCAGATTGGCGCTGTTCTCTGCATCATCTAGTACCGACCCCCTACTGGGAGGAACCACCATCAGGTGTTTAAAATGAGAAGCAGCTCGGACTCTTTTCCCCTGCAGTTCCTCGTTTTTGCCACATGATGCCCTCAGTCTCCTGGGTTTGTTGGCATTCAGTGAGACCCAACCTGGAAGACCGAGGAAGGACTGTGAGTGCACAGTGTCACGGCCCCTGCCCCTTAGCATGGCACCCTGCAATCATAGTATATTCATACCCAGATTGGCGCTGTTCTCTTCATCATCCAGTACCGCCCCCTGGTGGGAGGAACCATCAGGTGTTTAAATGAAAAGCAGCTCCGACTCTTTTCCCTTGTTTATGCTATTCGATGCCCTCATTCACCTTGGTTGAATGGCATTCAGTGTGACCCAGGGCTGGTGCTACCACTAGGCTAACTAGGCAGCCGCCTAGGGCATCCTGCTGCATAGGGTGCCCGGCCACTGGTTTTCCTACTCTCTTCTCTCTACAGTAAGCAACTAAGTCTCAGCAGGCAGCCGTCGCTCCGTTCGCACATAGTGTCAGAGGCGCAGCGGAGGACTGTGTCTGTGTCCCGACTCCCGAATGAATGGAAGCAACCAAACATTCATTGATGGGCACTGGTAGGCTGCATTTGATGGGCACTGGTGAGGCTGCATTTGATGGGCGCTGGTGAGGCTACATTTGATGGGCGCTGGTAGGCTGCATTGATGGGCACTGATGAGGCTGCATTTGATATTCGCTGGTGAGGCTTCATTGATGGGCGCTGGTAGGCTGCATTGATGAGCACTGGTGAGGTTGCATTTGATGGGCGCTGGTGAGGCTTCATTGATGGGCGCTGGTAGGCTGCATTGATGGGCACTGGTGAGGTTGCATTTGATGGGCGCTGGTGGGCTGCATTTGATGGGCGCTGGTAGGCTGCATTGATGGGCACTGGTGAGGCTGCATTTGATGGGCGCTGGTGAGGCTTCATTGATGGGCGCTGGTAGGATGCATTGATGGGCACTGGTGAGGCTGCATTTGATATTCGCTGGTGAGGCTTCATTGATGGGCGCTGGTAGGCTGCATTGATGAGCACTGGTGAGGTTGCATTTGATGGGCGCTGGTGAGGCTTCATTGATGGGCGCTGGTAGGCTGCATTGATGGGCACTGGTGAGGTTGCATTTGATGGGCGCTGGTGGGCTGCATTTGATGGGCGCTGGTAGGCTGCATTGATGGGCACTGGTGAGGCTGCATTTGATGGGCGCTGGTGAGGCTTTATTGATGGGCGCTGGTAGGCTGCATTGATGGGCACTGGTGAGGTTGCATTTAATGGGCACTTCATTAAAAAGGTGGGGTTTACATGGGCAGGGAAACGGGGGTGGGGTCAGGGGTGGAGCCAAGGGGGGCACAAATCCTTGCACCAGCCCTGGTGTGACCCAACCTAGAAGACTGAGGAAAGATTGTGAGTTCAAAGTGTCATGGCCCCTCCCCATTAGCATGGCACCCAATCTCAGTATATTCATGCCCAGATTGGTGACATTCTTTGCATCATCCAGTACTGCCCCCTGCTGGAAGGCCCCAGCATGTCATGTGATTGGCCAGAAGACATAATAAAGAGTATAAAATTACACCGGGGGGGGGGTCGTCTTTCAAATGGGAGGGGGCCTTTGTGGGTGAAGAGCATGGATTAGTCCCTCACTACCACTGTGAGGACCCAGCCTATAAGATAACAGGCAGGCTGTGAATCTTCTACAAGTTCAATCCGGTCTGGAAGGTTTCCTGACAAACATTAAAGCCATATAAACGTTCGTACGATATTTTCTGTTTTGACTGGTGTTTAATCAGGCGGAGACATCAGGACGTTGTAAGGCAATTACACCCGTGTCCCCCTGAATACAGGTAGAGATTACCCGGCAGAAGAACAGACAAAAAACCACAACTGAAGCCATCAAAGATGTTTTGGAAACACAGTGACTAATGATCTCCCCAGTTAATGAAGCAAACAACAAAAGACAAAATCAAACACAAATGATGGAAAAGATCGCAGACATCCAAATCTTTTTTTTTCCCGGTGCCGTTGCATCACAGACAGATTTTAAAGGGAAAATTCCAATCAGGTTAAGGTGAATTTCAACAACAAAAGACAATGACAATTGATACTAATGTATATACTGTACCTATGTTTTTTTTATTTTTGTATGTATTATGGCCGCACTTATTATGTTTGTAAAGCCATATCATATGTTCGTTTTATGGTGTGGATTCTGAGGAAGTGAAAACATCACGAAACACGTATATCCAATAACTCCATTTGGAATTGAAAATACCTGTTGAGTATACTGTTAGGGATCTGGTGACCGTGAAAAGAAAAAAAAATGAAGATGTGGATCCCGAAGAAGCCAAAACATAGCAAAACACGTTCATACAATAATGCTATTAGAGATTGAAAATAAAAATTTTAATAAAGATTTTATCAGGGGCGCCATTTCTGGCACTATGCGGCGTGTAATGTGAGGGACTCCCTTATGCTTGTTATACAGGTGGTGGGTCTATGGTCTTGGGTGTATTATGGGGGCACTTATTAAGTTTAAACATATCATATGTTCGTATTATGGTGTGGATCCTGAGGAAGTGAAAACATCACGAAACGCGTAGATCCAATAACTCCATTTGGAATTGAAAATACCTGTTGAGTATACTGTTAGGGATATGGTGACAGTAAAAGAGAAAAAAAATGAGGATGTGTATCCCGAGGAAGCCAAAACATAGCAAAACACGTTGATACAATAATGCTATTTGAGATTGAAAATACCTGTCGAGCAGAGGAGAGGACGTGAGGTGAATGATAAAGGAGAAGGTACAAGGTGAAAGGAAAGGACAGGAGGTGAAGGGAAAGGAGAGGACACGAGGTGAAGGGAAAGGAGAGGACAGGAGGTAAAGGGAAAAGTGAAGACACATGGTAAAGGGAAAGGAGAGGAGATGAGGTGAAGGATAAAAGAGAAGACACAAGGTGTAGGGAAACGGACAGAGGACCTGAGTTGAAGGGAAACGGAGAGGACCTGAGTTGAAGGGAAACGGAGAGGACACAAGGTGAAGAGAAAGAAGAGGACAAGAGGTGAAGGTTAAAGGAGAGGACATGATGTGAAGGGTAAATGAGAGGATACAAGGGGAAGGGTAAAGGACAGGAGGTAATGGGAAAGGAGAAAACATGAGGTGTAGAGAAACGGAGAGGACACAAGGTGAAGGATAAGGAGAGGACATGAGGTGAAGGATAAAGGAGAAGACACAAGGTGAGGGGAAACGGAGAGGCCCTGAGTTGAAGGCAAAGGAGAGGACACGAGATGAAGGGTAAAGGAAAGGACACAAGGTGAAGGGTAAAGGAAAGAACACAAGATGAAGGGAAAGGAAAGAACAGGAGGTGAAGGGGAAGGAAAGGACAGGAGGTGAAGGGGAAAGAAAAGGGCAGGAGGTGAAGGAGAAGGAAAGGACGGGAGGTGAAGGGGAAGGAAAGGACGGGAGGCGAAGGAGACGAAAGGACAGGAGGTGAAGGGGAAGGAAAGGACAGGAGGTGAAGGGGAAGAAAAGGACAGGAGGTGAAGGGGAAGAAAAGGACAGGAGGTGAAGGGGAAGGAAAGGAAAGGACAGGAAGGGAAAGGAAAGGACAGGAGGTGAAGGGAAAGAAAAGCATGTGAAGGGGAAGGAAAGAAAAGGAGGTGAAGGAGAAGGAAGGGACAGGAGGTGAAGAGGAAGGAAATTACAGGAGGTGAAGGGAAAGAAAAGGACAGGAGGTGAAGGGAAAGAAAAGGAAGTAAAGGGGAAGGAAAGGAAAGGAGGTGAAGGGGAAGGAATGGACAGGAGGTGAAGGGGAAGGAAAGGAGGTGAAGGGGAAGGAAAGGAAGTGAAGGGGAAGGAAAGGACAGGAGGTGAAGGGGAAGGAATGGACAGGAGGTGAAGGGGAAGGAAAGGAGGTGAAGGGGAAGGAAAGGAAGTGAAGGGGAAGGAAGGGACAGGAGGTGAAGGGTAAAGGGGAAGACGTAAGGGAAAGGCAAGTAAAGGACATAAGGTGAAGGGAAAGCAGAAGACATGAAGTGAAAGAGAAAGGAAGGGGGGGAAAAAGCAGAGAAGAAGGAAATGAAAAAAGGAAGGAAAAAGTGCAGATTGGGAATAAGAAAAAAGAAAAAAAAGAATAGAAAATGGGAGGGAATAAAACCAGAAGGAAAAAAAAAAAGGTGCGTAGGGAATGGAAAGGGAGTAAAGTAAAAAGAGGTAAAGAGAGAGGAGATGGAAATGTAACAGGAAAGGAAAGAATGAAAACTGTAGAGGGTGAACAAAACGTGAATAAGAGGAAGAAGGGGCAGGAAAGTGGAGGGGAAAGAAGGGGCAGGAAAGCGGAGGGGAAAGAAGGGGAAGGAAAGCGGAGGGGAAAGAAGGGGAAGGAAAGCGGAGGGGAAAGAAGGGGCAGGAAAGCGGAGGGGAAAGAAGGGGCAGGAAAGCGGAGGGGAAAGAAGGGGCAGGAAAGCGGAGGGGAAAGAAGGGGAAGGAAAGCGGAGGGGAAAGAAGGGGCAGGAAAGCGGAGGGGAAAGAAGGGGCAGGAAAGTGGAGGGGAAAGAAGGGGCAGGAAAGCGGAGGGGAAAGAAGGGGCAGGAAAGCGGAGGGGAAAGAAGGGGAAGGAAAGCGGAGGGGAAAGAAGGGGCAGGAAAGCGGAGGGGAAAGAAGGGGCAGGAAAGTGGAGGGGAAAGAAGGGGCAGGAAAGCGGAGGGGAAAGAAGGGGCAGGAAAGTGGAGGGGAAAGAAGGGGCAGGAAAGCAGAGGGGGAAGAAAGGGACGGGCAATAAAAGGAAACAGAAAGGAAGATTGTTATTTTCTTCTTTCCTCCAATAACCCGGAATTGTAATAAATCAGTGAGAATTCTGTACAGATAACTGGATGTATTATATGAAATCTCAGCTGAAATGTATCATTATAATCAGACTCTCCTTGGCACGTAATCCTCACTGCATATATTCTACATATTTTATCGGTTTTTCTTCCCACCTGTCTCACCTGAATTCTTGTGACACGTTCCGCCTGGCATACTGGCACATGGATGGGTCCTGACAGGCTGCCCGGGAATTACTGATAAGAAGAATATGTAAACAGCTTCACACCTTCTGTACTGACAGGATGACGGATCTGTCCTGGGATCTTTCTCTCGGATTTATCGCTGATTCCTCCCAGCTGATGGAAGGTGGCCATAGGCGTCATGGTACACTCAGATGTTCAGACTGCGCCACAGACAGACACCAGTGTGCGAAGCCTCTGATAGGGGTGTACCCTTCTACCAAAAGGGAAGGTGAAAGCAGATCTATGGTCACAACTGGGGGCTAGCGCCAGTGTAAGGCTACTTAGGCAGCTGCCTTAAGGGGTGCCAGGAGGCAGCAAAATTCGAATCCCCATACACTTGCTGGGGATTCCAACATAGGTGTGCACAGGGGGTGTGCCAGGTGTGCCTGGGCATACCCTAATCACTACGTGTAGTGCCAAGCACCCCCGTGCTGCGCCTTCCCCCGCAGTGCTGCTGGCTTCCCTCCTCTTCTCTCCCCCCATGTTTACCCCTAAGCATAAACACCCCCTCCTCCCAGTACAAATCTGCCTCCCTGCTGAAATCCCCCCTCCCAGCACAAATCTTTACCCCCCATCCCTCAACACAAATGCCCCTCGCCCACAAAAGTCACCCCTCCCAGCACAAATCCTCTATTCCTTAAATTTCCCCTCTGAGTACACATCCTCTCCCGCCCTACTCCAAATCCCTTCCCTAGCACAAATCCCCCCCCCCAAAAATAAATCCCCCTCCTCCCAGTACAAATCTTTCTCCCTGATGAAATCCCCCCTCCCAGCACAAATCTTTACCCCCCCCACCCCCCAACACAAATGCCCCTACCCAACAAAAGTCACCCCTTCTAGCACAAATCCTCTATTCCTTAAATTTCCCCTCTGAGTACACATCCTCTCCCCCCCCTCCTACTCCAAATCCCTTCCCTAGCACAAATCCACCTAATTTATTTCCCCTCCTAGAATAAATCCCCCCCAACATAAATTCTCCCTCCTCCCAGGACAAATCTTCCTCCCTGATGAAACCCCCCCCTCCCAGCACAAATCTTTATCCCCCAACACAAATGCTCCTCACCCAAAAAAGTCACCCCTTCTAGGACAAATCCTCTATTCCTTAAATTTCCCCTTCGAGTGCACATCCCCCAAATCCACCCCCTATATTTACCACCTAGCACAAATCCACCCCCCCAACATAAATTCCCCCTCCTCCCAGTACAAATCTGCCTCCCTGATGAAATCCCCCTCCCAGCACAAATCTTTACCCCCCCATCCCCCAACACAAATGCCCCTCACCCAGAAAGGTCACCCCTCCCAGCACAAATCCTCTATTCCTTAAAATTCCCCTCTGAGTACACATCCCCCTACTCCAAATCCCCCTTAGCACAAATCCACCCCCTATAGTTCCCCTCCTAGCACAAATCCCACGCCAACGTAAATTCCCCCTCCTCCCAGTAAAAATCTGCCTCCCCGATGAAATCCCCCCCTCCCAGCACAAATCTTTATGCCCCATCCCCCAACACAAAGGCCCCTCGCCCAAAAAAAAGTCACCCCTCCTAGGACAAATCCTCTATTCCTTAAATTTCTCCTCCGAGTACACATCCTCTCCCACCCCCCCCCCACCCCCCACTCCAAATCCCCCCTCCAAGCACAAATCCATGCCCTAAATTTCCCCTCCCAGCACAAATCCACCCCCTAAATTTCCCCTCCTAGCACAAATCCACCCCCTAAATTTCCCCTCCTTCCACAAATCTCCCAACAAATAATGTCCCCTCCAAGTACAATCCTCCTCCTCCCTCTTTCACCATATCATCTCTTCTAGCACAAATGCCCCTCCCCATCCTCCTTCCCAAAACAAATCTCCCAAATCACCATTTCTTGCGATTTTTACCCCCTGACCCCCCCAAACTGCCCCTCCCAACACAAATCCCCCCCCACCTCACATAGAACCACAGTGCCCATGGCAGCAACCCCTCCTGCCCCCCCCTTGTCCCGGCCCTACTGAGAAGGCCACCTGTACTCTCCATCGGAAGCCCATATTACAGGGTGACAACGCAGAAGCACAATTGGGAGACAAGGACAGGGCATTGTCACCCTATAGCAGGAAATGTCCGAACAAGGACCTTCATGGCAGGATCACCGGGTCTTCTGGTAATGGTAAAGCTCATATGGGACTTTAGTGTTTGAGCTTAGATCTACTTTAAGGGAAACATGTAACTGAGCTAAACACCTGGCTGAGAAGCCAATGATGGAAGCTGCTACTGACCAACACACAAGCTGCACACTAGTTCACTGAAATGCCTGTTCATCGTCCTGAATAAGGGGACTTTATCACCGATTTGTATTCTTACTACCGGATAAAGTATTTCTCTACTGAAAGTTTTGCCCCAAGGCTGAGAAATCTCTTGTTACACGGTGCAAATGTGTGCAGTTATAAAGGATGTATAGTGTTACAGTGTTAAAAGTTTGAACTCCGGGTTCTAAAACCACACCAAAGATAAAAATAAATAAAATAACCAAATATTTTCCTGCAATATTCACCTTCAATCTAGAGATTTCCCCTGCAGTACTTTTTTTCTGTCACTAGATGTCCTCAGTCTAATGGCCATCATCATGGGTGCTCAACCTGTGGCCCCTCCAAGCTGTTTGCAGGAACTACATGTCCCATGAGGCATTGCAAGGCTGACAGTTACAAGCATGACTCCCACAGGCAGAGGCATGATGGGACTTGTAGTTCCGCAAACAGCTGGAGGTCCACGGGTTGAGCGTAAACGATTGGGATCAATCGTTGCACCCAAACGTCCTCCCAGAACTGCACCTCCAGTGGCGGCCCATCCAATACGGTGCGCAGAGGGCGCCCCCCCCCCTAATCCATATGCCCGTGCCCCTAACCTACATGCAGGGAGCCGGATGCATGGATTCCAATGGGGGTTTTTTATTCCTTTTTTCAAAGCACGTTATTAGAGCCTGAGGCTCTAATTGGCTTAAAAAAAGGGTAGGCTCGGGGTACCAGTGAATTAGTATTCCTGATTGTCCGGGAGGGAAGGCGGGTTCTGAGACCTGATTGGCCGAGAGGGGAAGCAACCGTATTGGCCGCTGAGAAGGAGGAGGGGACGCAGGAAGAATACGAAGCTGCCCACGACCTAAATGGGGTGTGGGGGCTGGTGGGCAGACGAGCAAGCAACGGGGGGGGGAGTGTCAGAAACCGTGAAATCAGGCCAAGACAGAAGTACAGTTAAATCACACTTGTTTAATAATAAAAGTAAAAAAGAACAAACGTAGTCAAAACATAGCCAAAGTTCAGTAACCGTAATGGATAGTCAGCCAAGCCAGAAGTCAGGGATCAATGTAGTGAAACAGCAAGCAGGACCTGGGGCCAGAAGAGATGTCAGCAAAGCAAGTCTTGAACAGGAACGCAGGAGATAGTCTCTGTGATGTTGACCGAGGCGAAGGCAGAGATCCTCAGGTCTGAACGGCTTAAGTAGGCAGGACTGACGAGCAGGAAATCATCAACAGCTGAGTAACTGTGGAGAGAAAGGAGCTGGCAATTAGCCGACAGCTGAGCGGCCAGCTCAGAGAAGTAAGGGCTGAGCCCAGCGCTGAGAGGGGGGTGGGGTGACCGACCGCCCAAAATGGAGCACCATCCGCCGCTGTTGCACCTCTCATGTGCCCCGGAGGCGCGCATTGGCGCGATCCTGTCTCCACTGCGTCCCTCCGTACTGATCAGTGGTGCTCCGCCCTGGTACCATGTGATCGCTGTGACCAATCACAGGGATCATGTCCAGTAGTAAACATGGCTTTAATGAATTGATTTTAATTTGGAGATTGGAATGTGCCCTCCTACTTTCCATGCCTTTTGTTTCACTGTAGCTTGCTTATTAGTCCTAAAAATGGCCAGCTTCTGCGACCCGATTTGGGGGTGTCATTAACTTCACAGTGGGGGGGGAATAATGATTGGCTCCCCTGCAGATTTGCCCACCTACAAAGAAATGAAGGGTCTATCATTTTTATCATATATGATAGAGACAGAATATCCACCAAAAATCCAGAAAAAAACACATAATACAAATGTTATAAATGGAGTAAAATAGGTATTTGATCCGCTACCAACCAACAATAATTCTGCCCCCCACAGACTGGCTCCAGTAGGGGCTCATGTGGTACACAGATTAGTCCTGTCAATGTAAGAAGGTTCTCCTAACGACGACTCGTTATGTGTATAAAAGACTCCTGTCCACAGAATCTCTTCCCTCCAATCCTCACCATCATGGGGAAGACCAAAGATCTGTCAGAGGACATCAGGGAGAAGATTGTAGACCTGCACAAGGCTGGAATGGGCTACAAGACCATCAGCAAGAAGCTTGGTGAGAAGGAGACAACTGTTGGAGCGATTATTCGCAAATGGAAGAAATCCAAAATAACCATCAATCTCCCTCGGTCTGGAGCTCTATGGAAGATTTCTCCTCATGGGGTGAGGATGGTCATGAGAAAAGTGAGGGATCAGCTTAGAACTACACGGGAGGAGCTTGTGAAGGATCTCAAGGTAGTTGGGACCACAGTCACCAAACAAACCATTGGTAACACAATACACCGCCATGGATTGAAATCCTGCAGCGCCCGCAAGGTCCCCCTCCTCAGGAAGACACATGTACAGGTCCCCCTCCTCAGGCAGACACATGTAGAGGTCCCCCTCCTCAGGAAGACACATGTACAGGTCCCCCTCCTCAGGAAGACACATGTACAGGTCCCCCTCCTCAGGAAGACACATGTAGAGGTCCCCCTCCTCAGGAAGACACATGTACAGGTCCCCCTCCTCAGGAAGACACATGTACAGGTCCCCCTCCTCAGGAAGACACATGTACAGGTCCCCCTCCTCAGGAAGACACATGTACAGGTCCTCCTCCTCAGGAAGACACATGTACAGGTCCCCCTCCTCAGGAATACACATGTACAGGTCCCCCTCTCCTCAGGAAGACACATGTACAGGTCCCCCTCCTCAGGAAGACACATGTACAGGTCCCCCTCCTCAGGAAGACACATGTACAGGTCCCCCTCCTCAGGAAGATACATGTACAGGTCCTCCTCCTCAGGAAGACACATGTACAGGTTCCCCTCCTCAGGAAGACACATGTACAGGTCCCCCTCCTTAGGAAGACACATGTACAGGTCCCCCTCCTCAGGAAGACACATGTACAGGTTCCCCTACTCAGGAAGACACATGTACAGGTCCCCCTCCTCAGGAAGACACATGTACAGGTCCCTCTCCTCAGGAAGACACGTGTACAGGTCCCTCTCCTCAGGAAGACACATGTACAGGTCCCCCTCCTCAGGAAGACACATGTACAGGTCCCTCTCCTCAGGCAGACACGTGTACAGGTCCCCCTCCTCAGGAAGACACATGTACAGGTCCCCCTCCTCAGGAAGACACATGTACAGGTCCCCCTCCTCAGGAAGACACATGTACAGGTCCCTCTCCTCAGGCAGACACGTGTACAGGTCCCCCTCCTCAGGAAGACACATGTACAGGTCCTCCTCCTCAGGCAGACACATGTACAGGTCCCCCTCCTCAGGAAGACACATGTACAGGTCCCCCTCCTCAGGAAGACACATGTACAGGTCCTCCTCCTCAGGCAGACACATGTACAGGTCCTCCTCCTCAGGAAGACACATGTACAGGTCCCCCTCCTCAGGAAGACACATGTACAGGTCCCTCTCCTCAGGAAGACACATGTACAGGTCCGCCTCCTCAGGCAGACACATGTACAGGTCCCCCTCCTCAGGCAGACACATGTACAGGTCCCCCTCCTCAGGAAGACACGTGTACAGGTCCCTCTCCTCAGGAAGACACGTGTACAGGTCCCTCTCCTCAGGAAGACACGTGTACAGGTCCCCCTCCTCAGGAAGACACATGTACAGGTCCCCCTCCTCAGGAAGACACATGTACAGGTCCCCCTCCTCAGGAAGACACATGTACAGGTCCCTCTCCTCAGGCAGACACGTGTACAGGTCCCCCTCCTCAGGAAGACACATGTACAGGTCCTCCTCCTCAGGCAGACACATGTACAGGTCCCCCTCCTCAGGAAGACACATGTACAGGTCCCCCTCCTCAGGAAGAAGACACATGTACAGGTCCTCCTCCTCAGGCAGACACATGTACAGGTCCTCCTCCTCAGGAAGACACATGTACAGGTCCCCCTCCTCAGGAAGACACATGTACAGGTCCCCCTCCTCAGGAAGACTCATGTACAGGTCCCCCTCCTCAGGAAGACACATGTACAGGTCCCCCTCCTCAGGAAGACACATGTACAGGCCCCTCTGAAGTTTGCCAATGAACATCTAAATGACTCAGAGAAGGATTGGGAGAAAGTTCTGTGGTCAGATGAGACCAAAACTGAGGCTCTTTGGCATTAACTCAACTCACCGTGTTTGGAGGAAGAAAAATGCTTACTATGACCCTAAGAACACCATACGGAGGTGGAAACATGATGCTTTGAGGCCGTTTCTCTGCTAAAGGTACAGACCGACTTTGCCGCATTGAGGGGCCAATGGACGGGGCCACGTATTGTAAACTCTTGAAAGAGAACCTTCTTCCCTCAGCCAGAACACTGAAGATGGGTGGTGGATGGGTCCTCCAGCATGACAATGACCAAAACATACCCCCAAGGCCAACAAAGGAGTGGCTCAAGAAGAAGCACATTAAGGTCATGGAGTGGCCTAGCCAGTCTCCAGACCTTAATCCTATAGAAAATTTGTGGAGGGAGCTGAAACTTCTTGGAACTTAAAATCTTGGATGAGAACCTTCTTCCCTCAGCCAGAACACTGAAGATGGGTCGTGGATGGGTCTTCGAACATGACAATGATCCAAAACATATCACCAATCCAACAAAGGAGAAGAAGAAGAAGCACATTAAGGCCATGAAGTGGCCTAGCCGGTCTCCAGACCTTAATCCTACAGAAAATTTATGAAGGGAGCTGAAGCTTCACGTTGCCAAGAAACCTTAAGGATCTGGAGAAGATCTGTAAAGAAGAGAGGACCAAAATACCTCCTGAGATGTGTGCAAACCTGATCACCACCTACAAGAAACGTCTGACCCAGGGGCGGACTGACCATTCAGCCACTCGGGCACTTCCCGAGGGCCCCGGGCCACTAGGGGGCCCCATCAGGGTTGCCAGCCTCTGTAAAACCAGGGACAATATGTAAAAATCTGTGTTTTTTTTTAACATCTGTCTCTGAAATGTCCCTTACTGACATCCTTTTGGTCTAAAAATCCCGAGATTATAGCTGCCCCACCTCTCCAGTACCTTCTCAGCCAATAGAAACATATCTGTGTACATTGTGTGTACATGTATGTGTATACTGTGTGATTGTGTGTGTATACTGTGTGGCCCCATAATCTCTGATTGCCTGGGGGCCCCATAATCTCTGATTGCCTGGGGGCCCCATAATCTCCTATTGCCCGGGGGCCCCATGAGTTGTCAGTCCGCCCCTGATCTGACCTCTGTGATCACCAACAAGGGTTTCTCCACCAACCACTAAGTCATGTTTTGCTCGGGGATCAAATACTTATTTTACTCCAGACATGTGCACAACAAAAAAATTTGTGTTATTTTTTCGTTGATTCGTATTTCCGTTTCATTTTCGTTTATTCGAAATTCGGACGCATTCGTATTTTCGTAGATTTAGTTACATTCGTACATTCGTAACATTCGTAGATTCGTAATCGGAGCATAATTCATAATGTTATGTAATGTGTATGCTATTATTACATTGTAAGAGACGCGGAAAATTACGAATCGAAAAAAAAATAAATAAAAAAGTTACGAATGTACGAATTTTTTCGTTCAATCCATTCGAGGCACGTTAAGCAGCGCCATTGTAAGAGACACGGAAAATTACCAATTCAACTAAAAAAAAAAAAGTTACGAATGTACGAATTTTTTCGTTTTTGGTTTTGATTTTCGTTGTTCCTGTTTTCGTTTTTCGGATTTTCTTCTTTCGTACATTCGTTGTTTCTATTTTTGTTTTTTTTCGGATTTTCGTTGCTTTCGGATTCGTTCGATTCGAACGATTCGTTAAATTTTTTAGCGAATCGTTCGTTCATTCGTACGAAAACGAATGAACGAAAATAACGAAAAAAAAAAAAACGAAAAAAACAAAAAAAAAAAAACGAAACGAATTGCACATGTCTATTTTACTCCATTTATAACATTTGTATCGTGTGATTTTTCTGGATTTTTGGTTGATCTTCTGTCTCTACCATATAAAATACACCTATGATAACAATGATAGACCCTTCATTTCTAGTGGTCAAACTTACACAATCTGCAGGGGAGCCAATCATTATTTTCCCCACTGTGTAGAATTATTATTATTTTTTGCTTCTGAATTTTAATTTCTTTTGTTCAACATTTAACATCCCCCGTCTATGTACGCGTCATGACTTGCTCGTAGAGCGAGCTCTTTGGTATATACTGTAATTTTTCCCATCTCGCCCGATGAGATGAGAAATATTCGGGTTACACCCTCTATGGCTGCGGGGTGTAAATACTATATATATATATATATATATACATTCCTTTACACGACACGTGGGCCCTGCAATTAATTCTCCTTCGCCGGGGAGTGTTAGGAGATTATGGAGCGCAATTAAAGTGACAGTTACAAGACGGGCCCCGTATTTTATGGCGTTTGTGGTGATTATACACCTGATGGGCCTTGTTTGGATATCAATCTGTGTTCGTTTTTACACTCGATACCTATCGCCTAGGAAGAGGGGTGGTTTGGGAGGTGGCGAATGGTGTTCGGGAGTTGGGTGACGGCAGGGTGGGAGGGAAGGGGTAAGTGAGGGCAAGAGAGTGGGGTGAAATAGGGATTGTGGGGTGGGAGCGTTGGGTTGGAAAAGGCTGTGACTGCAGGCATGGTACAGGATGGAGGACAGTCAGAGACTGCAGGCATGGTACAGGAGACAGTCAGAGACTGCAGGCATGGTACAGGCAGACAGCCAGAGACTGCAGGCATGGTACAGGAGACAGTTGGGTAGGCAGGGTACAGGAGACAGGCAGAGACTGCAGGCATGGTACAGGAGAAAGCCAGAGACTGCAGGCATGGTACAGGAGACAGTCAAAGACTGCAGGCATGGTAGAGGAGACAGGCAGAAGTGACTGCAGGAATGGTACATGGAGACAGCCAGAGACTGCAGGCATGGTACATGGAGACAGCCAGAGACTGCAGGCATGGTACAGGGAGACAGCCAGAGACTGCAGGCATGGTACAGGAAGACAGCCAAAGACTGCAGGCATGGTACAGAGAGACAGCCAGAGACTACAGGCATGGTACAGGAAGACAGCCAAAGACTGCAGGCATGGTACAGGAAGACAGCCAAAGACTGCAGGCATGGTACAGAGAGACAGCCAGAGACTACAGGCATGGTACAGAGAGACAGCCAGAGACTACAGGCATGGTACAGGAAGACAGCCAAAGACTGCAGGCATGGTACAGGAAGACAGCCAAAGACTGCAGGCATGGTACATAGAGACAGCCAGAGACTACAGGCATGGTACAGGAAGACAGCTAAAGACTGCAGGCATGGTACATGGAGACAGCCAGAGACTGCAGGCATGGTACAGGGAGACAGCCAGAGACAGCAGGCATGGTACAGGGAGACAGCCAGAGACTGCAGGCATGGTACAGAGAGACAGCTAGAGACTACAGGCATGGTACAGGAAGACAGCCAAAGACTGCAGGCATGGTACATGGAGACAGCCAGAGACTGCAGGCATGGTACAGGAGGAGACAGCCAGAGACTGCAGGCATGGTACAGGAGACAGTCAAAGACTGCAGGCATGGTACAGGAAGACAGCCAAAGACTACAGGCATGGTACAGGAAGACAGCCAAAGACTACAGGCATGGTACAGGAGACAGCCAGAGACTGCAGGCATGGTACATGGAGACAGTCAGAGACTGCAGGCATGGTACAGAGAGACAGCCAGAGACTACAGGCATGGTACAGGAAGACAGCCAAAGACTACAGGCATGGTACAGGAAGACAGCCAAAGACTGCAGGCATGGTACAGGAGACAGCCAGAGACTGCAGGCATGGTACATGGAGACAGCCAGAGACTGCAGGCATGGTACAGAGTGACAGCCAGAGACTACAGGCATGGTACAGGGAGACAGCCAAAGACTACAGGCATGGTACAGGAAGACAGCCAAAGACTACAGGCATGGTACAGGAGACAGTCAGAGACTGCAGGCATGGTACAGGAGACAGCCAGAGACTGCAGGCATGGTACAGGGAGACAGCCAGAGACTGCAGGCATGGTACAGGAGACAGCCAGAGACTGCAGGCATGGTACAGGAGACAGCCAGAGACTGCAGGCATGGTACAGGGAGACAGCCAGAGACTGCAGGCATGGTACAGGAGACAGCCAGAGACTGCAGGCATGGTACAGGAGACAGACAGAGACTGCAGGCATGGTACAGGGAGACAGCCAGAGACTGCAGGCATGGTACAGGGAGACAGCCAGAGACTGCAGGCATGGTACAGGGAGACAGCCAGAGACTGCAGGCATGGTACAGGGAGACAGCCAGAGACTGCAGGCATGGTACAGGAGACAGCCTGAGACTGCAGGCATGGTACAGGGAGACAGCCAGGGACTGCAGGCATGGTACAGGAGACAGAGACTGCAGGCATGGTACAGGGAGACAGCCAGAGACTGCAGGCATGGTACAGAGAGACAGGACTACAGGCATGGTACAGGAGACAGGGGACTGGCTCCAGGCATGGTACAGGAGACAGGGACTGCAGGCATGGTACAGGAGACAGGGACTGCAGGCATGGTACAGGAAACAGGAAGTGAGAGGAAATCCCTGCAAGTGACTGCAGAGACAGGGAGACAGGCAGAGACTGCAGTCATGGTACAGGGAGACAGCCAGAGACTGCAGGCATGGTACAGAGAGACAGCCAGAGACTGCGGGCATGGTACAGGGAGACAGACAGAGACTGCAGGCATGGTACAGGGAGACAGCCAGAGACTGCGGGCATGGTACAGGGAGACAGCCAAAGACTGCAGGCATGGTACAGGGAGACAGCCAGAGACTGCAGGCATGGTACAGGGAGACAGCCAAAGACTGCAGGCATGGTACAGGGAGACAGCCAGAGACTGCAGGCATGGTACAGGGAGACAGCCAAAGACTGCAGGCATGGTACAGGGAGACAGGCAGAGACTGCAGGCATGGTACAGGGTGACAGCCAAAGACTGCAGGCATGGTACAGGGAGACAGCCAGAGACTGCAGGCATGGTACAGGGAGAGAGCCAGAGATTGCAGGCATGGTACAGGGAGACAGCCAGAGACTGCAGGCATGGTACAGGGTGACAGCCAAAGACTGCAGGCATGGTACAGGGAGACAGCCAGAGACTGCAGGCATGGTACAGGGAGAGAGCCAGAGATTTCAGGCATGGTACAGGGAGACAGCCAGAGACTGCAGGCATGGTACAGGGTGACAGCCAAAGACTGCAGGCATGGTACAGGGAGACAGCCAGAGACTGCAGGCATGGTACAGGGAGACAGCCAGAGACTGCAGGCATGGTACAGGGAGACAGCCAGAGATTGCAGGCATGGTACAGGAGACAGGGACTGCAGGCATGGTACAGTATCCAGCCAGGGAGAGCCTGGCTCCAGTGCTCTGTGTGGACGGAAGTCAGAGCTGGAGGATCCCTAACACATGGATAGAGTAATGGAGGGTTATAATTCCGGGCCAGATTTTTTTTTTTCGCCATCTGTGTCCATTTTTGGAGATTTACCTTAACTTCTTGTCCCATAGCTAAACAGGAACTGCAGGCATGGTACAGGAGACTGCAAGAGACTGCAGGCATGGTACATGGTACAGGAGACAGCCAGAGACTGCAGGCATGGTACAGAGAGACAGCCAGAGACTGCGGGCATGGTACAGGGAGACAGCCAGAGACTGCGGGCATGGTACAGGGAGACAGCCAGAGACTGCGGGCATGGTACAGGGAGACAGCCAAAGACTGCAGGCATGGTACAGGGAGACAGACAGAGACTGCAGGCATGGTACAGGGAGACAGCCAAAGACTGCAGGCATGGTACAGGGAGACAGGCAGAGACTGCAGGCATGGTACAGGGTGACAGCCAAAGACTGCAGGCATGGTACAGGGAGACAGCCAAAGACTGCAGGCATGGTACAGGGAGACAGCCAGAGACTTCAGGCATGGTACAGGAGACAGCCAGAGACTTCAGGCATGGTACAGGGTGACAGCCAAAGACTGCAGGCATGGTACAGGGAGACAGCCAAAGACTGCAGGCATGGTACAGGAGACAGCCAGAGACTTCAGGCATGGTACAGGGAGACAGCCAGAGACTGCAGGCATGGTACAGGAGACAGCCAAAGACTGCAGGCATGGTACAGGGAGACAGCCAGAGACTGCAGGCATGGTACAGGGAGACAGCCAGAGACTGCAGGCATGGTACAGGGAGACAGCCAGAGATTGCAGGCATGGTACAGGGAGAGAGCCTGGGACTGCAGGCATGGTACAGGAGACAGTATCCAGCCAGGGAGAGCCTGGCTCCAGTGCTCTGTGTGGACGGAAGTCAGAGCTGGAGGATCCCTAACACATGGATAGAGTAATGGAGAGGAAATCCCTGCAAACTAACCACTTGACGTCCGCGCTATAGCCGAAATACGGCTACAGCGGGAACCTCAAATGCCGGGAGGGGGCATTCATGTACGTCAGGGGTAGGCAACCTCAGCCCTCCAGCTGTTTTGAAACTACAAGTCCCAGGAGACATTGCAAGACCCCGACAATCACAGGCATGACTCCTAGAGGCAGAGGCATGATGGGATTTTTTAGTTTCAGCACAGCTGGAGGGCCGAGGTTGCCTACCCCTGATGTACGTCCTCCTGTTCTTGCGCCCCACGCGGCGCGCTCTGTGATTGCCGAGTTCTTAGGACTCCCCTGATCACAGAGCAGGGTAAAGGGCCAATCACAGCGGATGGTACAAAAAAACATCCGCAAAAACAAAAGCAACTTCTCCCAACCATCCAAGAACAGTTTGGTGAGGAACAATGCCTTCTCCAGCATGGTGGAGCACCTTGCCATAAGGGAAAAGTCATAACTAAGTGGCTTGGGGAACAAAACCTGAAAATTTTGGGTCTCTCTCAACCATCCAAGAACAGTTTGGTGAGGAACAATGCCTTCTCCAGCATGATGGGGCATCTTGCCAAAAGGCAAAAGCCATTACTAAGTGGCTTGGGGAACAAAACCTGGAAATTTTGGGTCTCTCCCAACCATCCAAGAACAGTTTGGTGAGGAACAATGCCTTCTCCAGCATGATGGAGCACCTTGCCATAAGGTAAAAGTCATAACTAAGTGGCTTGGGGAACAAAACCTGGAAATTTTGGGTCTCTCCCAACCACCCAAGAACAGTTTGGTGAGGAACAATGCCTTCTCCAGCATGATGGAGCGCCTTGCCAAAAGGCAAAAGCCATTACTAAGTGGCTTGGGGAACAAAACCTGGAAATTTTGGGTCTCTCCCAACCATCCAAGAACAGTTTGGTGAGGAACAATGCCTTCTCCAGCATGATGAAGCACCTTGCCATAAGGTAAAAGTCATAACTAAGTGGCTTGGGGAACAAAACCTGGAAATTTTGGGTCTCTCCCAACCACCCAAGAACAGTTTGGTGAGGAACAATGCCTTCTCCAGCATGATGGAGCGCCTTGCCATAAGGTAAAAGTCATAACTAAGTGGCTTGGGGAACAAAACCTGGACATTTTGGGTCTCTCCCAACCACCCAAGAACAGATTGGTGAGGAACAATGCCTTCTCCAGCATGATGGAGCGCCTTGCCAAAAGGCAAAAGCCATTACTAAGTGGCTTGGGGAACAAAACCTGGAAATTTTGGGTCTCTCCCAACCATCCAAGAACAGTTTGGTGAGGAACAATGCCTTCTCCAGCATGATGAAGCACCTTGCCATAAGGTAAAAGTCATAACTAAGTGGCTTGGGGAACAAAACCTGGAAATTTTGGGTCTCTCCCAACCACCCAAGAACAGTTTGGTGAGGAACAATGCCTTCTCCAGCATGATGGAGCGCCTTGCCATAAGGTAAAAGTCATAACTAAGTGGCTTGGGGAACAAAACCTGGACATTTTGGGTCTCTCCCAACCACCCAAGAACAGATTGGTGAGGAACAATGCCTTCTCCAGCATGATGGAGCACCTTGCCATAAGGTAAAAGTCATAACTAAGTGGCTTGGGGAACAAAACCTGGAAATTTTGGGTCTCTCCCAACCACCCAAGAACAGATTGGTGAGGAACAATGCCTTCTCCAGCATGATGGGGCGCCTTGCCATAAGGGAAAAGTCATAACTAAGTGACTTGGGGAACAAAACCTGGACATTTTGGGTCTCTCCCAACCATCCAAGAACAGTTTGTGAGGAACAATGCCTTCTCCAGCATGATGGAGCGCCTTGCCATAAGGCAAAAGTCATAACTAAGTGGCTTGAGGAACAAATCCTGGACATTTTGGGTCTCTCCCAACCATCCAAGAACAGTTTGGTGAGGAACAATGCCTTCTCCAGCATGATGGAGCGCCTTGCCATAAGGGAAAATTCATAACTAAGTGGCTTGGGGAACAATACCTGGAAATTTTGGGTCTCTCTGAACCATCCAAGAACAGATTGGTGAGGAACAATGCCTTCTCCAGCATGATGGAGCACCTTGCCATAAGGGAAAATTCATAACTAAGTGGCTTGGGGAACAAAACCTGGAAATTTTGGGTCTCTCTCAACCATCCAAGAACAGTTTGGTGAGGAACAATGCCTTCTCCAGCATGATGAAGCACCTTGCCAAAAGGCAAAAGCCATTAGTAAGTGGCTTGGGGAACAAAACCTGGAAATTTTGGGTCTCTCCCAACCATCCAAGAACAGATTGGTGAGGAACAATGCCTTCTCCAGCATGATGGAGCACCTTGCCATAAGGGAAAAGTCATAACTAAGTGGCTTGGGGAACAAAACCTGGAAATTTTGGGTCTCTCCCAACCATCCAAGAACAGATTGGTGAGGAACAATGCCTTCTCCAGCATGATGGAGCACCTTGCCATAAGGGAAAAGTCATAACTAAGTGACTTGGGGAACAAAACCTGGAAATTTTGGGTCTCTCCCAACCATCCAAGAACAGTTTGGTGAGGAACAATGCCTTCTCCAGCATGATGGAGCGCCTTGCCATAAGGCAAAAGTCATAACTAAGTGGCTTGAGGAACAAATCCTGGACATTTTGGGTCTCTCCCAACCATCCAAGAACAGTTTGGTGAGGAACAATGCCTTCTCCAGCATGATGGGGCGCCTTGCCATAAGGGAAAAGTCATAACTAAGTGGCTTGGGGAACAAAACCTGGAAATTGTGGGTCTCTTCCAACCATCCAAGAACAGATTGGTGAGGAACAATGCCTTCTCCAGCATGATGGAGCACCTTGCCATAAGGGAAAAGTCTTAACTAAGTGACTTGGGGAACAAAACCTGTAAATTTTGGGTCTCTCCCAACCATCCAAGAACAGTTTGGTGAGGAACAATGCCTTCTCCAGCATGATGGGGTGCCTTGCCATGAGGCAAAAGCCATTACTAAGTGGTTTGGGGAACAAAACCTGGACATTTTGGGTCCATGGCCAGGAAACTCCCCAGAACTTCATCCCATTGAGAACTTGTGGTCAATCCTCAAGAGGCGGGTGAACATAAAACCCAACAAATTCTGACAAACTCTAAGCATTGATTATGCAAAGGGGGGGGGGGGGGGCGGCGGCCATCAGTCAGGATGTGGTCCAAAAGTTGATGGACACCATGCCAGGGGAAATTGCAGAGGTCTTGAAAAAGAAGGGTCACCACTGCAAATATTGACTCTTTGCATAAACTTCATGTCACTGTCAATAAAAGCCTCGGACACTTATGAAATGCTTGTGATTATACTTCAGTATCCCATAGCAACATCTGACCAAAAGCTCTAAAAACACTGAAGCAGCAGACGTTGTGAAAACTAATATTTGTGTCATTCTCAAAACTTTTTGGCCACGGCTGTAGATGCAACCAGAATAGTTCATGTACGTTGGTTACTGTAACCTGCTTGTTTGTTCTGGCTGGATAAACGAGATTTGGGGAAAAAAAAACGGTATATCTTCTCTGGGAATGTTTTCAGAGAAGAGGAGAAACAAAGAGACTTTCTCTGAACTAAGAAGGAGCTGAGTGAGAAGCCGAAGAGCTGGCCGGCTCTCCTTCCTTATCTCGCTGCTTCAGAGCTCGCCGCTCTTGTAGAATTGGGGTTTTGGATTTCAGTGTCTACGATAAATGAATATAATCGGAATATATCTGCCGCCGCCTTCTACACGGGAAAATGGACACCTTGGACAGATATTTAGGATTCACGGGCAGAAGAAAGAAAAGCAAAAAACATTGATCTCCTGAAACTGAATACTCCCAGAATGATGGTACTTTGTAGTGCCAGCGGGTTCCTTTATTAGACCCCCTCATTATTTTCTTCACAACTAGAGAAATCAATGATGGTTCAAGGTTCACAGGGCCAGGGCTCTTATCACCACTGAGTCCTCTTCCTTCCATACCAGCGATATTGTGTCCTCTTCCTTCCATACCAGCGATATTGTGTCCTCTTCCTTCCATACCAGCGATATTGTGTCCTCTTCCTTCCATACCACAGATATTGTATCCTCTTCCTTCCATACCACCGATATTGTGTCCTCTTCCTTCCATACCACCGATATTGTGTCCTCTTCCTTCCATACCAGCGATATTGTATCCTCTTCCTTCCATACCACCGATATTGTGTCCTCTTCCTTCCATACCCCCGATATTGTGTCCTCTTCCTTCCATTTCACTGATATTGTGTCCTCTTCCTTCCATACCACAGATATTGTATCCTCTTCCTTCCATACCAGCGATATTGTGTCCTCTTCCTTCCATACCACCGATATTGTATCCTCTTCCTTCCATACCAGCGATATTGTGTCCTCTTCCTTCCATACCAGCGATATTGTGTTCTCTTCCTTCCATACCATCGGTATTGTATCCTCTTCCTTCCATACCACAGATATTGTGTCCTCTCCCTTCCATACCACCGAAATTGTATCCTCTTCCTTCCATACCACCGATATTGTGTCCTCTTCCTTCCATACCAGCGATATTGTATCCTCTTCCTTCCATACCACCGATATTGTGTCCTCTTCCTTCCATACCACCGATATTGTGTCCTCTTCCTTCCATACCACCGATATTGTGTCCTCTTCCTTCCATACCACCGATATTGTGTCCTCTTCCTTCCATACCACCGATATTGTGTCCTCTTCCTTCCATACCACCGATATTGTGTCCTCTTCCTTCCATACCACAGATATTGTGTCCTCTTCCTTCCATTTCACTGATATTGTGTCCTCTTCCTTCCATACCACAGATATTGTATCCTCTTCCTTCCATACCAGCGATATTGTATCCTCTTCCTTCCATACCAGCGATATTGTGTCCTCTTCCTTCCATAGCACCAATATTGTATCCTCTTCCTTCCATACCACCGATATTGTGTCCTCTTCCTTCCATACCACCGATATTGTGTCCTCTTCCTTCCATACCACCAATATTGTGTCCTCTTCCTTCCATACCACCGATATTGTATCCTCTTCCTTCCATACCAGCGATATTGTGTCCTCTTCCTTCCATACCACCGATATTGTGTCCTCTTCCTTCCATACCACCGATATTGTGTCCTCTTCCTTCCATACCACCGATATTGTGTCCTCTTCCTTCCATACCAGCGATATTGTGTCCTCTTCCTTCCATACCACCGATATTGTGTCCTCTTCCTTCCATACCACCGATATTGTGTTCTCTTCCTTCCATACCATCGGTATTGTATCCTCTTCCTTCCATACCACAGTTATTGTGTCCTCTCCCTTCCATACCACCGAAATTGTATCCTCTTCCTTCCATACCACCAATATTGTGTCCTCTTCCTTCCATACCACCGATATTGTGTTCTCTTCCTTCCATACCACCAATATTGTGTCCTCTTCCTTCCATACCACCGATATAATGTCCTCTTCCTTCCATACCATCGGTATTGTATCCTCTTCCTTCCATACCACCGATATTGTATCCTCTTCCTTCCATTTCACTGATAATGTGTCCTCTTCCTTCCATACCACCGATATTGTGTCCTCTTCCTTCCATACCACCGATATTGTGTCCTCTTCCTTCCATACCACCGATATTGTGTCCTCTTCCTTCCATACCACCGATATTGTGTCCTCTTCCTTCCATACCACAGATATTGTGTCCTCTTCCTTCCATTTCACTTATATTGTGTCCTCTTCCTTCCATACCACAGATATTGTATCCTCTTCCTTCCATACCAGCGATATTGTATCCTCTTCCTTCCATACCAGCGATATTGTGTCCTCTTCCTTCCATAGCACCAATATTGTATCCTCTTCCTTCCATACCACCGATATTGTGTCCTCTTCCTTCCATACCACCGATATTGTGTCCTCTTCCTTCCATACCACCAATATTGTGTCCTCTTCCTTCCATACCACCGATATTGTATCCTCTTCCTTCCATACCAGCGATATTGTGTCCTCTTCCTTCCATACCACCGATATTGTGTCCTCTTCCTTCCATACCACCGATATTGTGTCCTCTTCCTTCCATACCACCGATATTGTGTCCTCTTCCTTCCATACCAGCGATATTGTGTCCTCTTCCTTCCATACCACCGATATTGTGTCCTCTTCCTTCCATACCACCGATATTGTGTTCTCTTCCTTCCATACCATCGGTATTGTATCCTCTTCCTTCCATACCACAGTTATTGTGTCCTCTCCCTTCCATACCACCGATATTGTGTCCTCTTCCTTCCATACCACCGATATTGTGTCCTCTTCCTTCCATACCACCGATATTGTGTCCTCTTCCTTCCATACCACCGATATTGTATCCTCTTCCTTCCATACCACCGAAATTGTATCCTCTTCCTTCCATACCACCAATATTGTGTCCTCTTCCTTCCATACCACCGATATTGTGTTCTCTTCTTTCCATACCACCAATATTGTGTCCTCTTCCTTCCATACCACCGATATAATGTCCTCTTCCTTCCATACCATCGGTATTGTATCCTCTTCCTTCCATACCACCGATATTGTATCCTCTTCCTTCCATTTCACTGATAATGTGTCCTCTTCCTTCCATACCACCGATATTGTGTCCCTATAAGGTACTCTTTGTCTCTGTTCTCACTGCACTACGAGAATCAACTTTTACCGAATGGAAATAATCTCCACCTGGAATTCATAAAGAGAAGCACCGACACTCATAGTGGCTCCTATTATACAAGCCTTGTATATCATTTTAGGTGGCTATTGGGAGAGCCATACACTGTATGTTCATTACACATGCTGGTCCTGCTAAGTTGTACCGCATAGCAAACATTGACTTAATCCATTCCAGATCTGTGCAGTAATCCAATGTGAGACTTCCTGTAATAAAGACCGCTCACTGCGGCCCCCTCTCTTTGTGCAGGGCAGTGGTCTTGTCTCCGCCCCCTGCTGTCATTTTTTGCTGGCGGACGGTAGTGGGTGGAGCCTGCTGGGTCCCTCCCAAAGCTCTGCTCTCTCTCCTTGTGCAGGATGACTGGATTTGTCTCCGCCCCTCCTGTTGTTTTCTGCAGGAAGCCCGTAGTGGGTGGAGCCTGGTGGGCTCCTCCCTACCGCTTTGCACTCCCTCCTTGTGTAGGGTGACTGGACTTGCCTCCGCCCCCTCCTGTAGTGGGTGGAGCCTGATGGGTCCTCCCACAGCTTTGCACTCTCTCCTTGTGCAGGGTGACTGGGCTAGTCTCCGCCCCCCCTCCTGTAGTGGGTGGAGCCTGCTGGGTCCCTCCCACAGCTCTGCTCTCTCTCCTTGTGCAGGGTGACTGGGCTAGTCTCCACCCCTCCTGTAGTGGGTGGAGCCTGCTGGGTCCCTCCCACAGCTCTGCTCTCTCTCCTTGTGCAGGATGACAGGACTTGTCTCCGCCCCTCCTGTAGTTTTCTGCAGGAAGCCCGTAGTGGGTGGAGCCTGGTGGGCTCCTCCCACCGCTTTGCACTCCCTCCTTGTGTAGGGTGACTGGACTTGCCTCCGCCCCCTCCTGTAGTGGGTGGAGCCTGCTGGGTCCTCCCACAGCTTTGCACTCTCACCTTGTGCAGGGTGACTGAACTTGTCTCCGCCCACTCCGGTAGTTTTCTGCAGGCAGCCCATAGTGGGTGGAGCCTGATGGGCTCCTCCCACAGCTTTGCTCTCTCTCCTTGTGCAGGGTGACTGGGCTAGTCTCCGCCCCCTCCTGTAGTGGGTGCAGCCTGCTGGGTCCCTCCCACAGCTCTGCTCTCTCTCCTTGTGCAGGGTGACTGGATTAGTCTCCGCCCCCCTCCTGTAGTTTTCTGCAGGCAGCCTGTAGTGGGTGGAGCCTGTTGGGTCCCCTCCCATAGCTCAGCTCTCTGTCTCTCGCTCCTTGTGCAGGGCAACTGGTCTTGTCTCTACCCTTTCTGTAGTGGGTGGAGCCTGCTTGGTCCCACCCTCAGCTCTGCTCTCTCTCTCTCCTGGTCTTGTCTCCACTTCCTCCTGTATTATTCTGCAGACGGTGGGTGGAGCTTACTGGGCCCCTCCCACAGCTCTGCTCTTGCTCCTTGTGCAGGGTGACTGGTCTGGCCTTAACCTCCCCCCTGTACTGTTTTGCAGGCAGTGGGTGGAGCCTACTGTGCCCCTCCCACAGCTCTGCTCTTGCTCCTTGTGCAGGGTGACCGGTCTGGTCTCAGCACCCCCCCCCCCCCACCCTGCAGTTTTCTGCAGGCAGCCTGTAGTGGGTGGAGCCTTCTAGGCCCCTCCCACAGCTCTATTCTCTGCACAGGCTACAGCACAGTGATGTCACCGCTACATTTTTAAGGTAATATCCGGGTTTACAAAGGCACCCGATGCACACAAAAGTGGATTTATATACTTTGTGACTAATGAGGAATTTATTTAAGTGAAAAATTTTTGCGCCCGGGAATTCAGCTTTAAATGCGAGCGGGTGCGCTGTAAGGTCGATATTACAATGAATTATTATGTATGATAAAAATATGGAACGCCGCTCATATAAAAATATCTCTCCAAATGACTTTCCAGGAAATTTTACACCGATACCTTCCATAGAAAACACTCGATTAGGTTTTCCATTTGGAACGAATTAATCATTAAATCAGAGACATGTTTATTGCGCATGCTTTGGGCATGTTCCTCGGCCGTGCCGGGACCTGCAAACTCATTGACTCATTTCTGGCTCCGTTGCCAGCAAGTATTATACTAAATGTTTTATTGCGCTGCAAATTTAATAAACGTTAGAGCTGAACTCCAGGCAGTGGCCAAATGAAAAAAAAGATTAAATGCGTATACAGGGACTTGCCAAGGGATTAGTACATTTGTGCAGCCATAGTAGCTAGTGATCCAGGCACTTCTACCAGACAGCACAACCGGGTCAAAGGACTGAAGCAGTTGAATTGTCTTGTGGACATTTGCTGAGAGTTGTAAGGGGAAGGTTGTCTACGTAGCCTGTTGTTACATGGATGCCCTGAGTTTCGAGAAGGGCAACCAGGAGTGCTAGGATCTGAAAGTGATCGTGAGTGTAGAAAGCGCTGATGTGGTGGGTAAATCAGAACAAGTAGAGGGGCATCTTGGATGTCCACAGATGCCATGCGTTCCCCTTGTCTCAGAGAGGCAATTACGGATCATGCTGATTCCATACAAAATTGTGGAATGTGAAGGAATTTGTTGAAGGATTTTAGGTCCAGGATTGGACGGATACCTCTGGTTTTGGTACCGTGAACAAGTTTGAGTAGACTCTCTAGATCCTGTCTTTGAAGTTTTGAACTTTATCTTCTAGCCTTTGGAAGCCACCAGTTGAACACACAGGTCTGAGATGTCTGTGACCCAGAGAGCTGCCAACTGTAATGCGGCGTACGCACAGTCGGAATTTCCGATGAAAACAGTCCGATGGGAGCTTTTCATCGGATTTTCCGACCGTGTGTACGCCCAACGGTCTTTTTCTGTCGGAATTTCCGACGGACTTGGGATTGAGAACCTGTTCTCAATTTTTCCGACGGAAAACCTTTCTATCGGATTTTCCGATCGTGTGTAGGCAATTCCGACACGCAAAATTCCGACGCATGCTCGGAAACAATTCAACGCATGCTCAGAAGCATTAAACTTCCCTTTTATAGTGCTGTCGAAGGTGTTTTATGCCGCTGTGTTACTGACCGTTGGAATTTGGTGTGACCGTGTGTAGGCAAGACAGTTTGAGCGAAATTCCGTCGGAATTCCGATGGAAAAACCATCAGAGCTTTTTCCGCCGAGAATTCCGACCGTGTGTACGCGGCATAACAGACATCCCCATTCTTAGGACTGAGGGTGCCCCTTGAAAATGGCTTTGGAGAGGGCTTGGTGGCCTTTATGGGCCAAGCCTTACACCGAAAGGAAGGGCTGAACTGAAGGTCTAAATGTTGAAGCCTGGGAAGTGTGTGGAGGTGGTCTGCGATTGGAGGATCTAAGGGCTCTTGAAGTGTTGGTTTTGGATGAAGGGACCACCCTCCCCCCCGGCCCAAGTGGTGGCAGTGGAGATAATCCTCAAAAGCTTGCAAGTGTCCAATCACCTGCTGGCAGGTGCCTATAACCCATGGTGTAGGAATAAGTTGCCTGTGTCCTGTAGTGTACGATTTGGCTATAGAGGACCCTGGAGTGCGATGATCTGAAAGTGATCGTGTGCCACTGCAAAGCGTAGAAAGCGCTGATGTGGTGCGTAAATCAGAACAAGAATATGGGCATCTTGGATATCCACAGATGCCACATGTTCCCCTTGTTTTAGAGAGGCAATTGCAGACCTTGCAGCTTCCATACAAAATTTTAGAATGTGAAGGAATTTGTTGAAGGACTTTAAGTCCAGGCTTGGACAGATACCTCTGTTAGGTGTTGGTACCGTGAACAAGGTTAAGTAGAATCGCTCGATCCCATTTTGTGGTGGTACTGTTACAACTCCCTGGGACAAGAGGTGGTCAGCTCCTTTTCCCAAATGTGACTGACCTTGGACAGTTTTTGATTTGAAGAAAGAAAACGGCGAGACATTAGAGTTTTGAACGTTATCTTCTAGCCTTTGGAAGCCACCAGTTGAATGCACAGGTCTGAGACGTCTGTAACTCAGAGAGCTGCCAACTGTAACAAACATCCCCCATTCTTAGGGCTGAGGGTGCCCCTTGAAAAGGGCTTTGGAGAGGGCTTGGTGGCCTTTATGGGCCAAGCCTTATACCGAAAAGGAAGGGCTGAACTGAAGCTCTAAATGTTGAAGCCTGGGAAGAGTGTGGAGGTGGTCTGCAATTGCAGGATCTAGGGGCTCTTGAAGTGTTGGTTTTGGATGAAGAGACCATGCTTGGTGGCCTTTGGTTTAGAAGTTGAAGCTTAGGAATTGCGTGGAGGCGATCTGCTGTTGCGGGATCTAGGGGCTCCTGAAGTGTTGGTTTTGGATGAAGAGACCATGATTGGTGGCCTTTGGTTTAGAAGTTGAAGCTTGGGAAGTTCGTGGAGGTGATCTGCAGTTGCAGGATCTAGGGGCTCCTGAAGTGTTGGTTTTGGATGAAGAGACCATGCTTGGTGGCCTTTGGTTTAGAGGTTGAAGATTGGGAAGTGTGTGGAGGTGATCTGCAATTGCCGGCTCTAGGGGGCTCCTGAAGTGTTGGTTTTAGATGAAGAGACCATGCTTGGTGGCCTTTGGTTTAGAAGTTGAAGCTTGGGAAGTTCGTGGAGGTGATCTTCAGTTGCAGGATCTAGGGGCTCCTGAAGTGTTGGTTTTGGATGAAGAGACCATGCTTGGTGGCCTTTGGTTTAGAAGTTGAAGCTTGGGAAGTTCGTGTAGGTGATCTGCAATTGCAGGCTCTAGGGGCTCCTGGAGTGTTGGTTTTGGATGAAGAGACCATGCTTGGTGGCCTTTGGTTTAGAAGTTGAAGATTGGGAAGTGCGTGGAGGTGATCTGCAGTTGCAGGCTCTAGGGGCTCCTGAAGTGTTGGTTTTGGATGAAGAGACCATGCTTGGTGGCCTTTGGTTTAGAAGTTGAAGCTTGGGAAGTTCGTGGAGGTGATCTGCAGTTGCAGGATCTAGGGGCTCCTGAAGTGTTGGTTTTGGATGAAGAGACCATGCTTGGTGGCCTTTGGTTTAGAAGTTGAAGCTTGGGAAGTGCGTGGAGGTGATCTGCAATTGCAGGCTCTAGGGGCTCCTAGAGTGTTGGTTTTGGATGAAGAGACCATGCTTGGTGGCCTTTGGTTTAGAAGTTGAAGCTTGGGAAGTGCGTGGAGGTGATCTGCAATTGCAGGCTCTAGGGGCTCCTGAAGTGTTGGTTTTGGATGAAGAGACCATGCTTGGTGGCCTTTGGTTTAGAAGTTGAAGCTTGGGAAGTGCGTGGAGGGGATCTGCAATTGCAGGCTCTAGGGGCTCCTGGAGTGTTGGTTTTGGATGAAGAGACCATGCTTGGTGGCCTTTGGTTTAGAAGTTGAAGCTTGGGAAGTGCCTGGAGGTGATCTGCAATTGCAGGCTCTAGGGGCTCCTGAAGTGTTGGTTTTGGATGAAGAGACCATGCTTGGTGGCCTTTGGTTTAGAAGTTGAAGCTTGGGAAGTTTGTGGAGGTGATCTGCAGTTGCAGGATCTAGGGGCTCGTGAAGTGTTGGTTTTGGATGAAGAGACCATGCTTGGTGGCCTTTGGTTTAGAGGTTGAAGATTGGGAAGTGTGTGGAGGTGATCTGCAATTGCCGGCTCTAGGGGGCTCCTGAAGTGTTGGTTTTAGATGAAGAGACCATGCTTGGTGGCCTTTGGTTTAGAGGTTGAAGATTGGGAAGTGCGTGGGGGTGATCTGCAATTGCAGGCTCTAGGGGCTCCTGGACAGTCGGTTTTGGATGAAGAGACCATGCTTGGTGGCCTTTGGTTTAGAAGTTGAAGCTTGGGAAGTGCGTGGAGGTGATCTGCAGTTGCAGGATCTAGGGGCTCCTGAAGTGTTGGTTTTGGATGAAGAGACCATGCTTGGTGGCCTTTGGTTTAGAGGTTGAAGATTGGGAAGGGTGTGGAGGTGATCTGCAATTGCAGGCTCTAGGGGCTCCTGAAGTGTTGGTTTTGGATGAAGAGACCATGCTTGGTGGCCTTTGGTTTAGAAGTTGAAGCTTGGGAAGTTTGTGGAGGTGATCTGCAGTTGCAGGATCTAGGGGCTCGTGAAGTGTTGGTTTTGGATGAAGAGACCATGCTTGGTGGCCTTTGGTTTAGAGGTTGAAGATTGGGAAGTGTGTGGAGGTGATCTGCAATTGCCGGCTCTAGGGGGCTCCTGAAGTGTTGGTTTTAGATGAAGAGACCATGCTTGGTGGCCTTTGGTTTAGAGGTTGAAGATTGGGAAGTGCGTGGGGGTGATCTGCAATTGCAGGCTCTAGGGGCTCCTGGACAGTCGGTTTTGGATGAAGAGACCATGCTTGGTGGCCTTTGGTTTAGAAGTTGAAGCTTGGGAAGTGCGTGGAGGTGATCTGCAGTTGCAGGATCTAGGGGCTCCTGAAGTGTTGGTTTTGGATGAAGAGACCATGCTTGGTGGCCTTTGGTTTAGAGGTTGAAGATTGGGAAGGGTGTGGAGGTGATCTGCAATTGCCGGCTCTAGGGGGCTCCTGAAGTGTTGGTTTTGGATGAAGAGACCATTCCACCCTGGTCCAAGTGGTGGCAGTGGATATAATCCTCAAAAGCTTGCAAGTGTCCAATCGCCTGTAGGTAGGCACCTATAACCCATGGTGTATGAATACGCTGCCTGTGTCCTGTACGATTCAGATATAGATGAACCTGGAGACATAAATTCCGATACACAACTCAGTCACAGATTCCGATAAACATTCATCACTCATCAGAAAACCGCACACAACTGACACCCAATGAAATAGATGCCCTTAAAACTTTTTCCGACAGATAACTGACTGATAATATTTCATAAACTCTTTGGGTGGATCACTTAATTTAGATTTTTTTTTTTTTTTTGCATATAATATCACATACCTATTTGTTGTCACCGCTATGGAATTTTATAGAACTAGTCGCGGTGTTATTCCTTGCCTGTAAATACATGAAAAAAAAAGAAAGCTCTATGGAAATATGTCTTTTAAGCGATTCCAAGTCTTCCATTTGATCTGCGGCAGTTGTTGTTGGATAGATTTATAAAACTATTTTATACCCTAAAACTGTGACGATTAACAATTTTGAAAAACAATTATTTTATTTTAAAGATTGAACTCCGGCCTTCCCTTCAGTCTTGCACAGGTGTACCATCACCTCTCCTGGACTGAAACAGCTTCCTCTGATTTCACTGCACACTGTGAGCTTATCACAGTGTGCATTAGAAGCTGCAGCCAGTCAGATAGATCAGTGGTCTCCAAATGTGGCCCTTGTGGCACTATTCCATCCACTGACACCAATAATGGGGCACTATTCCTTCCACTGATACCAATGATGGGGCACTATTCTTCCCACTGATACCAATGATGGGGCACTATTCTTCCCACTGATACCAATGATGGGGCACTATTCCTCCCACTGACACCAATGATGGGGCACTATTCCTCCTACCGACACCAATGATGGGGCACTATTCCTCCCCACCGACACCAATGATGGGGCACTATTCCTCCCACCGATACCAATGATGGGGCACAATTCCTCCCACCGATACCAATGATGGGGCACTATTCCTCCCACCGATACCAATGATGGGGCACTATTCCTCCCACCGATACCAATGATGGGGCACTATTCCTCCCACCGACACCAATGATGGGGCACTATTCCTCCCACCGATACCAATGATGGGGCACTATTCCTCCCACCGATACCAATGATGGGACACTATTCCTCCCACCGATACCAATGATGGGACACTATTCCTCCCACCGATACCAATGATGGAGCACTATTCCTCCCACTGATACCAATGATGGGACACTATTCCTCCCACCGATACCAATGATGGGGCACTATTCCTCCCACTGATACCAATGATGGGGCACTATTCCTCCCACCGATACAAATGATGGGGCACTATTCCTCCCACTGATACTAAAAGTTTTCTTTTGGTGGTAATTAATCACTGCTGTGTTTTTTTTTTATTTTTTGCTAAACAAATGAAAAAAAAAAGACAGAAAATGTTTGAAAAAAAAAAAAAAAGTGTTTCTTCGCTTCTGTTTTTTTAAAGTAATTTTTCTCCTTTACTAATGGGCACTGATGAGGCGGCACTAATATGCGGCATCGATAGGCTACACTGATGGGCACTAATGAGTTGCATTGACGAGGAGGCACTACTAATCAGCACTGATGGGCTGCATTGATGGGCACTGAGGCGGCACTAATATGCGGCACCGATGGGCATTGATAGGCATCACTGACGGGCACTGATCAGGTGGCACTAACAGAACTGATAAGTATCACTGACGGGCACGGATGGACATTGACGGGCTGCACTGGTGGGCACTAGTGAGGCAGCACTGATAATCACTGCACCCCCCCCCCCCCCGTCAGGAGAGACGCTTACCGGCTCACCTTTATTCACACTCTGTCATCGTGAATAGAGGAATGCAAATAACCGCCACTTCCTAGTTACGCTGTGATTGGACACAGCTGATCATATGGTAAAGAGCCTACGGTTATAGGCTCTTTAACATGATTGGCGATGCGATGTCGGAGCGATACACTGCATTACCGATCACTGCGCGCCCCCCCGGAGGCACGCACGCACGCACGAGCGGCTTGTTCTGAAGGACGTCATGTGATGTCCAGTCAGAAATGGAGAGCCACCGCCCCCCCCGTCATTCTGCTATAGGCTGGAAGGGGTTAAAGTGGTAGGAAAGGCAAACTCAATGGGGAAGATTTTCAAAATCTGGTGCAGCTTCCAGGTTTTATTGTCAAAGCTTCATTGAACAAGCTGAAGTTAGAAGCTGATTGGTCGCCATGCACATCTGCACCAGATTTTGCACTCCCCAGTTTTAGTAGTTCCAAGTTCTACACCCCCTCCTCCTACCTACAAAAAATTTGTGTACTTACCTATTTTTAATCCGGACTGGTCACATGAAAATCGGCAAATCCGACTCCCTTGTGTAAGGGAACACTCCACAATGTCTGAACTCCTGGAACCATGGCTCCACCCATAGGCCCCCCCATGGCTCCACCCATAGGCCCCCCGGCCCAGCTGTTGCCAGCACTCCATCCTCCTCCCTACAGCAGCCGCTCACTGACACGGGAGAGCCGGAGCTGCAGGAACTGGATTAAAAATAGGCAAGTACACAGATTGCTTTTTTTTTTTTTTTTTTTATTATACAGGGTATGCAGGATACAGAGCATCTGGAGAGTATTCACTGTGCTTCACTTTTTCCACATTTTGTTATGTTACAGCCTTATTCCAAAATGGATTAAATTCATTATTTTTCTCAAAATTCTACAAACAATCCCCCATAATTTGCAAATTTATTAAAAATAAAAAAATCCCATGTGCACAAGTATCACAGGCTCCTCCCAGGTGCACAAGTATCACAGGCTCCTCCCAGGTGCACAAGTATCACAGGCTCCTCCCAGGTGCACAAGTATCACAGGCTCCTCCCAGGTGCACAAGTATCACAGGCTCCTCCCAGGTGCACAAGTATCACAGGCTCCTCCCAGGTGCACAAGTATCACAGGCTCCTCCCAGGTGCACAAGTATCACAGGCTCCTCCCAGGTGCACAAGTATCACAGGCTCCTCCCAGGTGCACAAGTATCACAGGCTCCTCCCAGGTGCACAAGTATCACAGGCTCCTCCCAGGTGCACAAGTATCACAGGCTCCTCCCAGGTGCACAAGTATCACAGGCTCCTCCCAGGTGCACAAGTATCACAGGCTCCTCCCAGGTGCACAAGTATCACAGGCTCCTCCCAGGTGCACAAGTATCACAGGCTCCTCCCAGGTGCACAAGTATCACAGGCTCCTCCCAGGTGCACAAGTATCACAGGCTCCTCCCAGGTGCACAAGTATCACAGGCTCCTCCCAGGTGCACAAGTATCACAGGCTCCTCCCAGGTGCACAAGTATCACAGGCTCCTCCCAGGTGCACAAGTATCACAGGCTCCTCCCAGGTGCACAAGTATCACAGGCTCCTCCCAGGTGCACAAGTATCACAGGCTCCTCCCAGGTGCACAAGTATCACAGGCTCCTCCCAGGTGCACAAGTATCACAGGCTCCTCCCAGGTGCACAAGTATCACAGGCTCCTCCCAGGTGCACAAGTATCACAGGCTCCTCCCAGGTGCACAAGTATCACAGGCTCCTCCCAGGTACACAAATATCACAGGCTCCTCCCATGTACATAAATATCACAAGCTCCTCCCATGTACATAAATATCACAAGCTCCTCCCATGTACATAAATATCACAGGCTCCTCCCATGTACATATGTGTATGTATTTTTCGGCCACTAGTGGGGCGCTTTTAACCCCCGCTAGCGGCCGAAGGGTTAAAACCGCCCGTGTTGCGGCACTTCCGAAGCATTCCAATGTGTATACACCGCTTCCAAACCCCCCCCGGAGATGCTGCTTGCAGGATTATTTGGAACGTCCTGCAAGCGCACCGCCCCCCCCCCCCCCCCCCCCCCCCATGGGTGGTAATAGGAGGCGGTTTTCAGGTGCTGTTCTCATATACATACATACATACATACACATATATATATATATATATATATATATATATAAATATAAAAATAAATAAAGGTTAAAGTACCAACAGTGGAAAAAAAATAAAAAAAACACCATTTAAAAGTCAGACTCTCTTTATTGCAAAACAATCAGTCATATCCAGTCGCAGAGAACACTAAAGTAATAAAAAGAAGCGCTTACTTCAGCAGATGCGATAAAAGACGCAGCCATTACCTACAAAATAAGCTGGGGGGAGGGGGGCTGAGAAGCACTAAACATAATATTACTGGGGGGGTAAAAGAGGAATGTGATAATTAACACCATAACAATGATTAAAACTGGAAAGCCACAGAGGGGGGATAAAGTCTTTTGGGCCACTTTGTGGCCTTCATGATTGGCCCTCGTGAGCCTGTGTACATAATCCGGGGGGAGGGGGGCAGAAAGATCGCTTTTTGTGATAAGTTAAAAGAGGAAAAACAAAACGAAACATCCTCCAATCAGGAAAGTTCTGGGGGGAGGGGCCATGAAGCAAAGTCTTTATAAAAGTGCCAACGTGAAGTCCTCCATTAGTCCATTAGTCGTTTGGGTTGGGGTTGGCATCTGGGTAACTGGTAAGGTCAAAGGTCAGTACTTTGCTGATCACGCAGTCACCTTGCTGCAAAAGACGGAGAAAAAAATAAAATATGATCAATAAACGCATTTGTACAAATCCCCCAACATCCGAGTATTGGGGGTACTAAACGGAACGGTTTAATCCCAAACCTCATTAGAAATGTTCACTTACCTCGGGGTAAACACCGACCAAACTCTCAGCCTTGGTGTAGAACTCCTCCTTCAGGGAGATGACGATCGCCTGGAAACAAGTCATCGACTGCTCTTTAATATAGTTGGCCACCTACAAAAAGAGAAGCAACACAAAAATCAGGGAAATGGCACCAAATCTATAAAACCTGCCGTTCGGTTTGCTCTGCTGAGGCCGCGTGTCGCACACAAGCAGAAAACTCACCATTTAAAAGCCCATCTCTGACTTTAGCTGTGCAATCTGCTGATCAGTAGCTTGAGTACAAAGTGGTTATAAATACTAAGAGGTTTTTTTTTTTTTTATTGTGTTTTTTTTTTTTACCCCAACATGTTCTCTGCATTAAAGTAAAAAAAAAAAAATAAAAAAATGGTTTTGCTCCCCACCCCTAGCCCCCCCAAATACTTACCAGAGCCCAATTTCAATCCAGTGCTGTGTTCGAGAGCAGCAGAGCTGTTGCCGTCCGAGTCAGTGAGGAGAGAAAGACAACGGGAGCCACTGAAAATCACAGCAGGGTTGGAGGGTTTCCAAACCTCGCTGTTGGTGTCTAGAGACTCGAGCAGCGTGACTCGAGATAAAGTCGCAGGTGTGCCATAATGGGAGCCAGGAGTGCCGGCAGGGGACCCGAGAAGAGGAGGAGCCAGGAGTGTTGGCAGGGGACCCGAGAAGAAAGAGGAGCCAGGAGTGTCGGCAGGGGACCCGAGAAGGAAGAGGAGCCAGGAGTGTCGGCAGGGGACCCGAGAAGGAAGAGGAGCCAGGAGTGTCGGCAGGGGACCCGAGAAGGAAGAGGAGCCAGGAGTGTCGGCAGGGGACCCGAGAAGAGGAACCAGGAGTGTCGGCAGGGGACCCGAGAAGAGGAACCAGGAGTGTCGGCAGGGGACCCGAGAAGAGGAACCAGGAGTGTCGGCAGGGGACCCGAGAAGAGGAACCAGGAGTGTCGGCAGGGGACCCGAGAAGGAAGAGGAGCCAGGAGTGTCGGCAGGGGACCCGAGAAGGAAGAGGAGCCAGGAGTGTCGGCAGGGGACCCGAGAAGGAAGAGGAGCCAGGAGTGTCGGCAGGGGACCCGAGAAGGAAGAGGAGCCAGGAGTGTCGGCAGGGGACCCGAGAAGGAAGAGGAGCCAGGAGTGTCGGCAGGGGACCCGAGAAGAGGAGCCAGGAGTGTCGGCAGGGGACCCGAGAAGAGGAGCCAGGAGTGTCGGCAGGGGACCCGAGAAGAGGAGCCAGGAGTGTCGGCAGGGGTCCCGAGAAGAGGAGCCAGGAGTGTCGGCAGGGGACCCGAGAAGAGGAGCCAGGAGTGTCGGCAGGGGACCCGAGAAGGAAGAGGAGCCAGGAGTGTCGGCAGGGGACCCGAGAAGGAAGAGGAGCCAGGAGTGTCGGCAGGGGACCAGAAAAGAGGACGAGCCAGGAGTGGTGGCAGGGGACCAGAAAAGAGGACGAGCCAGGAGTGGTGGCAGGGGACCAGAAAAGAGGACGAGCCAGGAGTGGTGGCAGGGGACCAGAAAAGAGGACGAGCCAGGAGTGTCAGCAGGGGACCCCAAAAAGAGGAGGAGGAGCCAGGAGTGGTGGCAGAGGACCCAAAAAGAGGAGGAGCCAGGAGTGCCGGAAGGGGACCCCAAAAAGAGGGAGGAGCCAGGAGTGCCGGAAGGGGCCCCAAAAAGAGGAGGAGCCAGGAGTGCCGGAAGGGGCCCCAAAAAGAGGAGGAGCCAGGAGTGCCGGAAGGGGACCCAAAAAGAGGAGGAGCCAGGAGTGCCGGAAGGGGACCCCAAAAAGAGGAGGAGCCAGGAGTGCCGGAAGGGGACCCAAAAAGAGAAGGAGCCAGGAGTGCCGGAAGGGGACCCAAAAAGAGAAGGAGCCAGGAGTGCCGGAAGGGGACCCAAAAAGAGGAGGAGCCAGGAGTGCCGGAAGGGGACCCAAAAAGAGGAGGAGCCAGGAGTGCCGGAAGGGGACCCGAGAAGAGGAGGAGCCAGGCGTTCCGGAAGGGGACCAAAGAAGAGGAGGAGCCAGGAGTGCCGGAAGGGGACCCGAGAAGGAGGAACCAGGAGTGCCGGAAGGGGACCCGAGAAGAGGAGGAACCAGGAGTGCCCGAAAGGGACCCGAGAAGAGGAGGAACCAGGAGTGCCGGAAGGGGACCCGAGAAGAGGAGGAACCAGGAGTGCCGGAAGGGGACCCGAGAAGAGGAGGAACCAGGAGTGCCGGAAGGGGACCCGAGAAGAGGAGGAACCAGGAGTGCCCGAAAGGGACCCGAGAAGAGGAGGCACCAGGAGTGCCCGAAAGGGACCCGAGAAGAGGAGGGACCAGGAGTGCCCGAAAGGGACCCGAGAAGAGGAGGAACCAGGAGTGCCCGAAAGGGACCCGAGAAGAGGAGGAACCAGGAGTGCCCGAAAGGGACCCGAGAAGAGGAGCCAGGAGTGCCGGAAGGGGACCCGAGAAGAGGAGGAACCAGGAGTGCCCGAAGGGGACCTGAGAAGAGGAGGAACCAGGAGTGCCCGAAGGGGACCTGAGAAGAGGAGGAACCAGGAGTGCCCGAAGGGACCCGAGAAGAGGAGGAGCCAGGAGTGCCCGAAGGGGACCCGAGAAGAGGAGGAGCCAGGAGTGCCGGAAGGGAACTCAAGAGGAGGAATCGTGGCTGCTCTGTTTCAATCACTTAAATTAAAAGGTTCGGCTTTAAAAAAAAAAAATTAAAAAAAAAATAAAACTGTTATACTTACCTGCTCTGTGTAATGGTTTTGCACTGAGCAGCAGCTTGCTATGGGGGCACTGGTGCGTGCTCACTCCCGAGCCCTGCTCTATGCGTTCATAAGACACTTATAGTGGCAGCTTGCCCCCCCCCCCCCATTATCTCCTCATTGGCTCGCTGGCTGTGATTGACAGTAGTCATGGTGTCTCAGCCAATGAGGAGCGCGAGTCCCAGGACAGCCGAGGCTCTTATGCACATCACTGGATGGAGATGGGGCTCAGGTGAGTATTGGAGGGGGGGGGGGGGCCTAGAAACCCACAGAATGCATTACAGTAAAAAACCTTCAGCCTTACAACCATTTTAAAGTATTTAGCAACCAGTAGGCCAGAAAGGCTGCACATCTAAAGGGATGCTGGGGAGGTGTTACCAAGCATAAAGATCCCGCCCACACAACTGACGGAGCACAAAAATGATTGATGACAGAGAAAATAGCAGGGCTGTGTAAATTGCAGGAATGAATGGATGGAACAAATCCTTTGGCAGGCAATAACAGCCTCTCCTGTGTACTTCATTTGGCTATCTGGCGGGAATTCAAATCATATTTTTGTTGTCCCAACGAATACAATTAATCAAAAAGCAGGACAGTAAACTCTAGAAATCCCGACTAAGCCTACAAAGAGAGCAGGCTGGGGTCCCTCGCTCACCTTTCCAATGTTGGTGTTGTCCAGAGCGGCGTCTATTTCATCCAAAACGAAGAACGGGGACGGCTTGTAACTATGGACCAAAAAGGGAAAACCACAGTGAAAATTACAAGTCAACGAAGAAAAAAAAAAAAATGGCAGACAGCACTATGAGATTAGGCTACATTGGAGTCATTGATTTACCGATCTGTAAGCTCAGTGTGGTAAAGCTAGCTCAGTATGGACCCAATGGGTAAAGCAGGCTCAGTATGGACCCAATGGGTAAAGCTAGCTCAGTATGGACCCAATGGGTAAAGCTAGCTCAGTATGGACCCAATGGGTAAAGCTAGCTCAGTATGGACCCAATGGGTAAAGCAGGCTCAGTATGGACCCAATGGGTAAAGCTAGCTCAGTATGGACCCAATGGGTAAAGCTAGCTCAGTATGGACCCAATGGGTAAAGCAGGCTCAGTATGGACCCAATGGGTAAAGCAGGCTCAGTATGGACCCAATGGGTAAATCTAGCTCAGTATGGACCCAATGGGTAAAGCTAGCTCAGTATGGACCCAATGGGTAAATCTAGCTCAGTATGGACCCAATGGGTAAGTCTAGCTCAGTATGGACCCAATGGGTAAAGCTAGCTAAATATGGACCCAATGGGTAAAGCAGGCTCCGTATGGACCCAATGGGTAAAGCAGGCTCCGTATGGACCCAATGGGTAAAGCAGGCTCCGTATGGACCCAATGGGTAAAGCAGGCTCCGTATGGACCCAATGGGTAAAGCAGGCTCCGTATGGACCCAATGGGTAAAGCAGGCTCCGTATGGACCCAATGGGTAAAGCAGGCTCCGTATGGACCCAATGGGTAAGCAGGCGCAGTATGGACCCAATGGGTAAAGCTAGCTCAGTATAGACCCAATGGGTAAAGCAGGCTCAGTATAGACCCAATGGGTAAAGCAGGCTCAGTATGGACCCAATGGGTAAAGCTAGCTCAGTATGGACCCAATGGGTAAAGCTAGCTCAGTATGGACCCAATGGGTAAAGCTAGCTCAGTATGGACCCAATGGGTAAAGCTAGCTCAGTATGGACCCAATGGGTAAAGCTAGCTCAGTATGGACCCAATGGGTAAAGCAGGCGCAGTATGGACCCAATGGGTAAAGCAGGCGCAGTATGGACCCAATGGGTAAAGCAGGCGCAGTATGGACCCAATGGGTAAGCAGGCGCAGTATGGACCCAATGGGTAAAGCTAGAGATAAACTCCACCAACATGTCCTAGCTGTACCTGTGGATTGCAAAGAGTAGAGCCAGAGCTGCTACGGTCTTCTCTCCTCCAGACAAGTTGTCCATGGGTCGGAACCTCTTCCCCGGGGCCACACAGTTATAGTTGATTCCATCCAAGTAGGGTTCTTCAGGGTTCTCCGGTCCCAGGAAAGCCTGCCCATAAAAAAAAAAAAAAAAAAAGGATACAGTATGAGTCGGGTCCCATAGGTGTCCTTAGGAGAATCCACTAGGTGTGAGATCTTACCTGAGCACTGCTGTTCCGGGACAAGGCTTTGTAGATCTCATCAATGTTGGTGGCTACCGACTCAAAGCAGGCATTGAACCTGTCGAACCGCTCCTTCTTCGTCTGCTCAAAGGCCTGCTTGGCTTTCTTCGCTCGTTTACGAGCCGCTTCAAACTCTGCAACAGTAAGAACGCAGCATGAAAAAAAAGACAACATACAACCCGGTCACTATGAGGGTCGATGTACTAAAACTGCAAAATCTGGTGCAGCCCTGCAAAGGAACCAATCAGCTTCCAGGTTTTTTTTTTTTTGTGTCAAAGCTCAACTAAAACAAGCTGATGTTAGAAGACGATTGGCTGTACTGTTTTGTAATTTGAAAATTAAAGAATAAAAAAAAAAAAAAAAAGAGAAGACGATTGGCTACCATGCAGAGCTGCACCAGATTTTGCACTCTAGTTTTAGTAAATCAACCCCAAATGTTCAACTCTTTTCACTGCCAGAGCCATGCGTTTTGTTGTTTTGCACAAGTATAAAAAAATAATTTTAAGCCTAAAGATGGCATAAAACCCCCAAAACGTTACAAAAAGTGTGACGATTTTTTTTTTTTTTTTTTTTTTGGGACAAGTTCCTCTTTAAAACGGAGTTCCACCCAAAAATGGAACTTCCGCTTTAAGCACTCCTCGCCCCTTACATGCCACATTTGGCATGTCATTTTTTGGGGGGGGGGGGGGGAGTGAGGGCTTCCTTAGGAGGGGGGGGGGGGCTTCCTGTCCCACTTCCTCATCCTGCCCAGGGACCGCCAAGGCGACTCCTCCTTTCATCTTAGACGGCCCCTCCCTCTAGGCGATCTCCTGGGACATGCGACAGGTCCTAGGAGATCGCCTGTCCATTTCGGGAGCGCAGCGCTACTCGTGCATGCGTCGTGCGTGCCCGGCCGTGAAGCCGAAAGCTGTCACGGCCGGGTGACCAGAGTGGCAATGGAGGCGCCGGCGGAGAGGAGCGGCACTCCGTTCGGCCACATCGCTGGACCATGGGAACAGGCAAGGGTCTGTTTATTAACCGGTTCTCGACCGGCGCATGACGATATACGTCGGCAGAATGGCACGGACAGGCAGGAGGGCGTATATATAAGTCCCTCCTTAATGCCGTCCGTGCCATCGGGAGCGAGACCCCCGTGAGGCCGGTCGCGGGTCCCGCGGACTCGATCGCCGCGGGGACACCCGCAATCGTCTCACGGGAAGGCTGAACGGGGAGATGCGGAAATACACAGCATCTCCCCGTTCTGCCTAGCAACTAGTGACGCCGATCTCTGCTCCCTGTGATTGGAGCAGAGATCAGCATTCACTAGCTGACAGCCACGCCTCCCCACAGTAAGAAACACCTAGTGGTTAACCCCTTCACTGCCAGTGTCATTTATACAGGAATCAGTGCATTTAAATAGCATTGATTGCTGTATAAATGACAATGGTCCCAAAAATGTCCGATGTGTCCGCCATAATGTCGCAGTCGCAATAAAAATTGCTGATCGCCGCCATTACTAATAAAAAAAATTAATAAAAATGCTATAAAACTATCCCCTATTTTGTAAACGCTATAACTTCTGCGCAAACCAATCAATAATCGCTTCTTGCGATTTTTTTTACCAAAAATATGTAGAAGAATACGTATCGGCCTAAACTGAGGAAAAAAAATGTTTATATATTTTTGGGGGATATTTATTATAGCAAAAAGTAAAAAATAATGCGTTTTTTTTCAAAATTGTCGCACTTTTTTGTTTATAGCGCAAAAAATAAAAACCGCAGGGGCGATCAAATACCACCAAAAGAAAGCTCTATTTGTGGGAAAAAAGGACGCCAATTTTGTTTGGGAGCCACGTCGCACGACCGCGCAATTGTCAGTTAAAGCGACGCAGTGCCGAATCGCAAAAAGGGGCCTGGTCCTTTGGCTGCAAATTGGTCCGGGGCTGAAGTGGTTAAAAGTCAGCAACTACACTTTTTGTAGCAGCTGATTTTTTAATAAACATAAAAAGCCTGGAACTCCTCTTTAACTACTTCAATACCGGGCACTTTTACCCCCTTCCTGTCCAGGCCAATTTTCAGCGCTGTCGCACTTTGAATGACAATTGCGCGGTCATGCAACACTGTGCCCAATTTACTTTTAGAAACTTTTTTTAATCACACAAATAGAGCTTTATTTTGGTGTTTAACCACTTTGGCTCCGGAATATTCACCCCCCCCCCTCCTTCATGACCAGGCCATTTTTTGCGATATGGCACTGCCTTACTTTAACTGACAATTGCGCGCGTGCGACGTCGTGCCCATAAGAAATTGTAATCATTTATTTATTTTTACACAAATAAAAGCTTTCTTTTGGTTGTATTTGATCACCACCGGGGTTTATTTTTTTTGCGACAAATGAAAAAAAAAAAAAAAAAAAAGACAATATTTTTCACTTTCTGTTATAAAACATATCCAATAAAAAAATAAAATTAAGAAAAATCTAATTTCTTCATAAATTTTGGCCAAAAAGTATTCTGCTACACGTCTTTGATAAAAGAAATCCCAATAAGTGTATATCGATTGGTTTGTGTAAAAGTTATAATTATATATATATATATAGGGTCCCCGAGTTACGAACTCGTTAGGGACTGCCCGCCTGTTCTTAACTCGGAAATGTTCGTAAGTCGGCCGCGCATGCGCAGACCGACAATTCCGGTGTTCCGTCGAATGGCGTTCTGCGCATGCGCGGCAAATTACGGACATTTCCGATGTTTGCCGTCATTTTCCGAGGCCACGCATGCGCAGAACGGCGGAAAATGGCAGAGGGTCCCCGCAGCACCTGGTTCGTAAGTAGGGGATGTTTGTAGGTCGGGCGTTCGTAAGTCGGGCACCCACTGTACCCTGTTTCCCCCGAAAATAAGACCTAGCGTGATTGTCGGTGATGGCTGCAATATAAGCCCTAGTTAAAGTCCTTGTGGGGCTTATTTGGGGGTAGGGCTTATATTGCAGCCATCACCGACAATCACGCTAGGTCTTATTTTCGGGGGAAACAGGGTGCAATTTATATATATATATATATATATATATATATATATATATATATATATATATATATATATATATATATATATATATATATATATAGGAATTTTTTATTTTAAAAATACTACTAATGGCGTTGATCAGCGACCTATAGTGGGACTGCACTAGTGCAGCAGTCAATCTGACACTAACTGATGCTGGGAGGGAACTGACACTAATACAGCGATCGGTGATAATACTATGCACTGTACTACTGACACTGGCTGGGAAGGGGGTTAACCTCTAAAGGCGATCAAGGGGTTAAACGTGTGCTGGCTTCTACTCCCTGAAAAAAAAAAAAAAAAGTCCACATTGCTGCTGACAGTAGAGAGCTCTGTGTTATTTATGTACATAGGGCTCGCTCCTGTCATTCGCTCAGCCGATTGGCCGGGACCCGCTTAATCAGCTTGTGCTGCGGCGAAAAGGCAAGCGCACGCCTTCTACCCCGGAAGTACAATCGCTGCTGACAGGGGGAGAGAGCCCTGTGTTGTCTACCTGCACAGAGCTCTTTTGTGTCAGTCACTCAGCCAAATCAGTGAGTTCCGGCTATAAAAATCATTGGACGGGACCCGCTGAACGGCTTGTGCTGCGGCACAGCCAGGGGGCGGTGGCTCACCCTGGAAAGTGATGTATCACATACATGTAAGTGATCCAGCGCAGCAGGGCCGCTCTGCTGCAGTAAATTTGAAGTAGACTGTCGGCAAGCGGTTAAAGGATGGCCAATGCACGATGTGCCCGTATCTCCCGCGGTTAAAGGATGGCCAATGCACGATGTGCCCGTATCTCCCGCGGTTAAAGGACGGCCAATGCACAATGTGCCCGTATCTCCCGCGGTTAAAGGATGGCCAATGCACGATGTGCCCGTATCTCCCGCGGTTAAAAGGACGGCCAATGCACGATGTGCCCGTATCTCCCACTGTTAAAGGACGGCCAATACACGATGTGCCCGTATCTCCCGCGGTTAAAGGACGGCCAATGCACGATGTGCCCGTATCTCCCGCGGTTAAAGGATGGCCAATGCACGATGTGCCCGTATCTCCCGCGGTTAAAAGGACGGCCAATGCACGATGTGCCCGTATCTCCCGCGGTTAAAGGACGGCCAATGCACAATGTGCCCGTATCTCCCACGGTTAAAGGACAGCCAATGCACGATATGCCCGTATCTCCCGCGGTTAAGGGAAGGCCAAAGCACGATGTGCCCGTATCTCCCGCGGTTAATGGACGGCCAATGCACAATGTGCCCTTATCTCCCACGGTTAAAGGACGGCCAATACACAATGTGCCCGTATCTCCCGCGGTTAAAGGACGGCCAATGCACAAAGTACACGTAACTCCCGCGGTTAAAGGATGGCCAATGCGCGATATGCCCGTATCTCCCGCGGTTAAAGGATGGCCAATGCACAATGTGCCCCTCGGTCTCACTCACCGTCTGACGTCTCCTGGAATTTGTCTCGGACGCTCTCCAGTTTCTCCATGGCCTTCATGTTGGGGGCGGAAATACGCTGGAGAACGCTTTGCTGTTCGTTCAGCTTCTGTTGTAAAGCGCTCATCTCCTGCTTGATATCATCGTCCGCCACAGCATCCTGCCACCAAAATCATAAGAAGGTCGGTCAAAGCCCGGGTACCGAGATCAAAACACATATTGCCATCCCTGCCATCCCGACCACCACCTACCTTCAGGTCCTCGGACAGCTCGCTGTAGTCTATTTCAATCAATGCTTCTCTTGCGTACACCGTAGAGGATTTCTGAGAGCTGCCGACCGATTCCTCGCCCTGAGAGCCACAATACAAAATGATTACAAGTTACTTCGAAGCGAATAACATTATACGCAGCGGCATTTACTGATCCAGTCACCTCAATCTTTAGTAATCAAACATTTCTTCAACCTAGAGACAAAAAATTAACAGTCAGCAGCTACAAATCCGCTACAAATAATGTAGCGCAGGGATCTGCAATTAGCGGACCTCCATCTGCTGCAAAACTACAAGTCCCATCGTGCCTCTGCCTCTGGGTGTCCTGCTTGTGGCTGTCAGAGTCTTGCTATGCCTGATGAGACTTGTAGTTCTGCAACAGCTGGAGGTCCCCTTATTGCATATCCCTGCTGTAGCGGCTGACTTATTATTGGGACACTTACCTGTCTGTCTAGGAATCCCGCGCTGTCCTCACCCGGCCGTCTTCAGGTCCTTTAGGAAGACTGCTGTTACTGCTTGTGGCGTCACAGCTGTGTGCCCGCCGCTCGTACGCGAGCTGTGGTGCGCTCCTTGAATGGTCCTGCAGCTTTCTGGAGGCCTGTGATGTGTCCCAGGAGCAAGGCAGGTGCTAGAATACTTTGCGCCCCGGGCAAAACTAGGCTACTAGCACCCTGCCATAATGAGGTAGTATGGGGGGGGGGGGGGGGGGGTAGATTAGGCGGTATGAGGAGGTATGGGGGTGGGCGAGGCGGTACAGTATGAGGGGTGGGTGAGGAGGTATGGGGGTGGGTGAGGCGGTACAGTATGAGGGGTGGGCGAGGCGGTACAGTATGAGGGGTGGGTGAGGAGGTATGGGTGTGAGGGGTGAGCGAGGCGGTATGGGTATGAGGGGTGAGCGAGGCGGTACAGTATGAGGGGTGGGCGAGGCGGTACAGTATGAGGGGTGGGCGAGGCGGTACAGTATGAGGGGTGGGCGAGGCGGTACAGTATGAGGGGTGGGCGAGGCGGTACAGTATGAGGGGCGGGCGAGGCGGTACAGTATGAGGGGCGGGCGAGGCGGTACAGTATGAGGGGCAGGCGAGGCGGTACAGTATGAGGGGCGGGCGAGGCGGTGAAGTATGAGGGGCTGGCGAGGCGGTACAGTATGAGGGGTGGGCGAGGCGGTACAGTGTGAGGGGTGGGCGAGGAGGTATGGGTGTGAGGGGTGAGCAAGGCGGTATGGGTATGAGGGGTGAGCGAGGCGGTACGGGTATGAGGGGTGGGCGAGGCGGTACAGTATGAGGGGTGGGCGAGGCGGTACAGTATGAGGGGTGGGCGAGGCGGTACAGTATGAGGGGTGGGCGAGGCGGCAAGACATTTTTAGAGGTACCAGCAGCAGGATATTCAGCTGGCCTGAGTGCCACTGGTCAGCCTGGAACATCTGTGCAGAGAGTCCGCCCATTTCCCAATTTTCCTGCCTGCAGTGATGTCACTCCCTGGCCAGGTAGGTCTGATGGAGGAAGTTCTGTCCTTGCCCTCTTCTGAATGTTGGGGCCTAGGGTTGGGGCAAGCACATGATTGGATACTAGGACCGCTGATGTCCTAGCAACCAATCCCATGCTTGCCCCAACTTTTAGAGAAGGAGGAGGGCAAGAATGAAGGAGGGGGGAAGTCTGGGGACCACTATGCCACTGCACGGCTCCATGTGGCAGCGGGGACTTAGGCCCCTTTCACACTTGTGCGACTTTAAAGTTGCGCGATTTTGCCGCGATTTCAAGAAATGCCTGTGTAAGTGGCATCAAAATCGGACCAAAGTAGTGCAGGGACTACTTTGAAGTCGAAACGACTTGAAGTTGTACTAATATGAATGGCTGTCATTGGAAATCATGGGGAAGGACTTGTCATGCTACTTTGCAGTCCCAAATCGTGGGACAAGTCGTAGAAGTGTGAAAGGGGCCTAACTGGGCATTTGGGTGGGGTGCTCTGAGGCGATCCAGCTGCAAGTTGGAGAGGTTAACCCCGCTCCAAACACCCAAGAAATCAACTGACAAAACTTAGGGGGCGGGGGAAGCAGAGAATCTGAACTTTGGGTGAATTTCCACTTTAAAGGCCAAGTCCACCCAGACGGTGCCATGTAATGCCCGTATTTAGGGCGTAATATGGTTACAGGCGGTCGGTCTATAAGGCAGATTCCATCTGTAAGAATTGGGTCCCTCACCTCCTCCTGGCTGATGTCATCCATGGTGCCTTTAGACAGCGGGAGCTTTATATCCTGCATTTTACAGGCTTGCAGCAAGTTGTGCCGATCGCTCCTCTTCTGCTCCGATTTGGTCTCGATCGCAGTGACTTCTTTCTGTAGATGTGTCATTTCTCTGTAGGAAAACAATAAATGTTAAATGTTTTCCCAGTTCAAAACACCCAAAAAAACAACAAATCGGGAAAATGGTTAAAAATAACTTTTAAAAAGGTGCGTGTGGCCAAAACTTGCTTTTTTTTTTTTTTAATGCTTTTTAACCACTTGGCACCCAGGCCAATTCTGACATTTCTCTCCTACATGTAAAAGTCATAATTTTCTAGCAAAAAAATGACATAGAACCCCCCAAACAATCTATATGGTTTTTTTTTTAAGCAAAGACCCTAGAGAATACAATGGTGGTCGTTGCAACTTTTTATCTCGCACTGTATTTTTTTCGAACACGTTTTTTTCTGGAAAAAAAAAAACTGTTTCATGCTTTAAAAAAAATAAAAAAAAAATAAACAGTAAAGTTAGCACATTTTTTTTTGCATAATGTGAAAGATGAAGTTACGCCGAGTAAATAGATACCCAACATGTCACGCTTCAAAATTGCACGCGCTTGTGGCGCCAAACTTTGGTATTTAAAAATCCCCATAGGCAACTCTTTAAATTTTTTTTTACTGGTTACATGTTTTGAGTTACAGAGGAGTTCTAGGGATAGAATTATTGCTCTCGCTCCAACGTTCGCGGCGATACCTCACACGTGTGGTTTGAACACCGTTTTCATATGTGGGCGGTTACCTACGTATGCGTTCGCTTCTGCGTACGAGCTCACGGGGACAGGGGCGCTTTAAAAAAATAATTTATTGTTAATTTTACTTTTAGTTTGACATTTTTTAAGTCATAACATCGCGCCCGGCCTCCGAACGATCATAGAGACTCCGGCGACCATCTGGTCCGTCGGAAGTCTCTATGATCGCCATCCGGGGGGCCGGCGGATCCCGTGTCCGACTCACCGATGGAAGCGGTGAGTCGGTAGAAGCACCGGAGGGCGGCGGGAGGGGCCGGCGGATCCTGTGTCCGACTCACCGATGGAAGCGGTAAGTCGGTAGAAGCACCGGAGGGCGGCGGGAGGGGCCGGCGGATCCTGTGTCCGACTCACCGATGGAAGCGGTAAGTCGGTAGAAGCACCGGAGGGCGGCGGGAGGGGCCGGCGGATCCTGTGTCCGACTCACCGATGGAAGCGGTAAGTCGGTAGAAGCACCGGAGGGCGGCGGGACGTCGCCCCCTCCCGCCGCCCTCCGGTGCTTCTACCGACTCACCGCTTCCATCGGTGAGTCGGACACAGGATCCGCCAGCCCCCCGGATGGCGATCATAAAGCGGATCAGCCGCTATGATCGTTCTTATGGTGCAGGGAATCACCGTCTGAAAACGGCAATATCTGAATGATGTCTGTAGCTACACCCATCATTCAGATATACCCCGGGGAAGTAGAGGACGTCATATGACGTATATTGGGGCGCCAAGTGGTTAAATTAAATTCCAACTATACTGACTTGTTGGCACCCCCCAGCTTCTTGCGGATCTCCTCCATTTGATGGTTCTTGTCGTTGACCTCGGACTTCTTGGCCAGGTGCTGGTTCTTCAGATCTTGTAGCTGAGCCATAGTCTCATCTATGATCTTCATGTGCCTTTGCTCCTCCTAGATGGGGAAACAAAAAAAAAAAAGTTAAATCAACACTTATGGCAGTTAAACTTCAAACACAAGAGGAACTTCAGTCTGCTCACATAATTTGTAATAAAAAACATCTTTGCCATTCTGAAGCCTCCCTCCAACCACTTTCCATATTATTTTATATACACTGATTCTGTACTTGCTGCAGAAATCTCCCTCCACTAAGCCTGGCTGCAGCCATTTTAACTGTGGGCAGCTGAAGCTGCTGCCTGTTCACTTCCTGGATTTACACAGGAGGCACGCCTCCAGCTCTCATTGGCCCTCTTATGACTCATCCCCCACCTTCTTGCAAACTCATGAGAGTGAGAGAGAGCTGTGCGTGATGTCATAAGCCCCTAGGCCAGTGACTGGACAAGAAAACAGGAAGTGGGCTGTATAAGGGAGTTACTGGCAGAATCCATCACCTCCCCCGTCAGAATGGAACTCTGCTTTGTTTACATAGACAGAGCTCCGTCCTGTGTCTCTTCGTTCGAGAGAGAGACAGACAGACAGACAGACAGACAGAGACACAGAGAGAGAGAGACAGAGAGAGAGAGAGACAGACAGACAGACAGACAGACAGAGACACAGAGAGAGAGAGACAGAGAGAGAGAGAGAGACAGAGAGAGAGAGAGAGAGAGAGACAGAGACAGACAGAGACAGACAGAGACAGAGAGAGAGAGAGAGAGAGAGAGAGAGAGAGAGAGAGACAGAGAGAGAGAGAGAGAGAGACAGAGACAGAGAGAGACAGAGAGAGAGACAGAGAGAGAGAGAGAGAGAGAGAGAGAGAGAGAGAGAGAGAGAGAGAGAGAGAGAGAGAGAGAGAGAGAGAGAGAGAGAGCTCAATCACCTCCCCCATCAGAATGGAACTCTTCCTTGTTTACATAGACAGAGCTCCGTCCTGTGTCTCTTCCCGACGATCGGCGGGTGCCGGGCCAACATCCATTGACCGCCAGCCGCTGATTGGCTTCTTCTGTAACAAATCACAGCAGGAGCAGCACACCCCCTTCCTGGAATGCAGAATCACATATACGGGATTCTGCAGAGAACGGCCGCCCTCCAGCGGTATATCTGCTATGCGGCGGTCGCTAAGCGGTTGGGTGTTTTCTGCTCACCTTTTTAAGTTTCTCGATTTCATTTTCATCTTTCTTCACAGATTGCTCCCACTGCTGCACCTTCCCTTGGTCCTCCTTCAGCTGGTTCTTCTCATAGTCCAGCTGGATACCCAGACGGGTCTTTTGGTTCTCAAACTCCAACCTGCAGGTTGGGGGGAGGGGGAGGGGAGTTATATGCAAATATAGAATGGAGATCTTTGTCTAAAGGAAGAGATAAGAGGACGTCTGCAGCTATAGAACGCATTTACAGGGTGCAATTTGATCCGACTACAATGACCACATATCAACATTTTAAAAGAAGAACTGCAGTCGGCTCGCATAAATTTGTAACAGAAACATATTTGCCATTCTGAAGCTTCCCTCCAACCACTTTGCATATTATTTTATATACACTGCGATTCTGTACTTGCAGAAGTCTCTCTGCACTAAGCTCTGCAGCCATTTTAACTGTGGGCAGCTGAAAATGCTGCCTGTTCACTTCCTGGATTTACAGACACACAGAGGCACACCTCCAGCTCTGCAGCCCTTATTGGCCCCCTTATGACTCATCACCCTCCCTTTCTGGCAATCTCTCTCTCTTACTCTCCTGGTCACTTACAGAGAGAGCTGTGAATATCATAAGCCTAGGCCAGTGACCAGACAAGAAACAGGAAGTGGGCTGTATAAGGGATTTACTGCCAGAAAAAAAGTTTTACTATCCAACAACAAGGGCAGAAGATTTAGTAGATAGAAAGATGAAAAAAAAAAAAATGACTGAAGGTCCACTTTAACCCCTTGGCGCTGATGGCATGCATATATGTGGCCCTTTCGGCCGGCTGGCGGGCCTTGGCGGCTAACGAATAGCTCCCAATCATGTGACCACTGTGACAGCCAATCACAGTGGTCATGTCATCATAAACCCCGCCCCACCATCTTAAACCCCCTAAAATGGCCAGGAGGCTCTGGCACCAAGGTGTTAAAGCAAGACATGGCCATCGTAAATGAAGACAGCAATAGCCATGACTGTATTGGATGCATGGAATAAAATATATTCTGCACAAAAAGACATGAGCCACAGCCGCCCCGTCCCCCAGCCGCCCCCCAGCCACAGCCACAGCCACAGCCACAGCCGCCCCGTCCCCCAGCCACAGCCACAGCCGCCCCGTCCCCCAGCCACAGCCACAGCCGCCCCCCAGCCACAGCCGCCCCGCCCCCCAGCCACACCCAACCCGTCCCCCAGCCACAGCCACAGCCACAGCCGCCCCGTCCCCCAGCCACAGCCGCCCCGTCCCCCAGCCACAGCCACAGCCGCCCCGTCCCCCAGCCACAGCCACAGCCGCCCCGTCCCCCAGCCACAGCCACAGCCGCCCCGTCCCCCAGCCACAGCCACAGCCGCCCCGTCCCCCAGCCACAGCCACAGCCGCCCCGTGCCACAGCCGCCCCGTCCCCCAGCCACAGCCACAGCCGCCCCGTCCCCCAGCCACAGCCACAGCCGCCCCGTCCCCCAGCCACAGACACAGCCGCCCCGTCCCCCAGCCACAGACACAGCCGCCCCGTCCCCCAGCCACAGACACAGCCGCCCCGTCCCCCAGCCACAGACACAGCCGCCCCGCCCCCCAGACACAGCCGCCCCGCCCCCCAGACACAGCCGCCCCGCCCCCCAGACACAGCCGCCCCGCCCCCCAGACACAGCCGCCCCCCGCCCCCCAGACACAGCCGCCCCGCCCCCCAGACACAGCCGCCCCGTCCCCCAGACACAGCCGCCCCGTCCCCCAGACACAGCCGCCCCGTCCCCCAGACACAGCCGCCCCGTCCCCCAGACACAGCCGCCCCGTCCCCCAGACACAGCCGCCCCGTCCCCCAGCCACAACCGCCCGCCAATGCACCAGTATAACGTACCTCTTCTTTGCAATCTCGTTCTGTCTCTTCACCTTCTCTTCCTCAAACTCTCTGATGTTTCGCACACCGATCTCCAGGCAGAACTCCTCAAACACCTCGTCTTCCACCTAAGAACACGGGATAAAAAGTCCAAAACTCTCAGGATTACAAGGCGGATGGGAGGTTTTTATTATATAAAATTAATCTCATAATAGAATTGCAGTCACAAAAAAAAAAAAAAAAAAAAGTCTTAAATATATTAAAGAACCATATTATAGAGTATATTTTCAGTGAAGTACCAAAGTCTGTACTTCAGGAGAAAAGTCTAAACAATGATGGCGTCTACAATACAAGGAAGTTTATGGAGCTCCTGGATATGGGAATACAAAGATGATATTTCTTCACTCACCAAATTCATCTTCTCCTTCAAGTCCTTCATCTCCCTGTCACGGCTCTGAATGATCCTTTTGATGTCATTGATACGCGGGTTGAAGTTGGCCAATTCACTTTCCAGCTTGGATTTTTCCTGGGTAAAAAATGTAAAAAAAGTTTGTATTCTCAACTTGACACTAAAGCAGGTCCTGTGAGCCCATATTCTCTGACCCCCCCCCCCCCCCCCCCACTAGCCTATCAGAAAAGGTGAAATGCAAGAGGCTTTTCCTGGGCTATGTGATCAGTTTTCACAGTAATCACATGATTGAAAGCCAGTCTTATGGTTTCTTGAAATGTTCCTAAATACAGCGGTACCTTGGATTGCGAGCATAATTCGTTCCAGAAAAATGCTTGTAATCCAAAGCACTCCTATATCAAAGCGAGTTTCCCCATAAAAGTCAATGGAAACTCAGATAATTCGTTCCACAGTGACTGCTATTGTATGCAGTACCGCATGTGGCCAGAGGTTGGGGGAGGGAGCTGGAGACACTCGAATGCACTCGGGGACCAGCGATTTTTAGTGGGACTGCGACATTGCGGCAGACAAATCTGACCCCAAGTGACACATTTTGGTGACCAGTGCTATAAAAATGCACTGATCACTATATAAATGACACTGGCAGGGAAGGGGTTAACACTAGGGGGTGATCAAAGGGTTAAGTGTTCCCTAGGAAGGGGGCTTTCTAACTGTCAGGGGGGACGAAGTAGCTGATCTCTCTCCTCCCATCAGAACGGGCATCTGCCTCGTTTACATAGAGCATCCCCCCGCTCTGCCGCTCTTTACCGCGATCGGCTGGCGGACATTGAGTCCACTGGACCAACGGGTGAGCTCCCGAGGGCACGGACCGACGTTGGCGCAACCGGGCCACCCTGCGGCAGTATGTGGGCGGTCCGTACTAGGTGTATGCAGCATAGGTCCGATGCTACATCTGTCCCCCCCCGCCGGCTCTATGACTGAGCGATCAAACTCCGCTGATCACTCAGTTCTCAGATCCCTATGAGCAGAAACTTGTGACTATCAGTCACTGGCTCCCTGCGTTCCCTGGAGTGCTGGGCTGTGGAGGAGAGCGGGAGTTGCCGGCTTAGGCTTCTCAGCGGCTCGCCAAGAGGCTGGATCGAGTGCCGGTCTTGTCATGTGGGCGGATCCCAACCACATGGTCGCGTTCTTTCCCCATCCTGGATTGGCTCTGTGACGTCAGCTTGCCGTCCGCTGAAAACGGGTCACAGAAGTGCAGAACGAAGTGCGCTCCTGTGATCTACAGAAGTACCGCTAAACAAGCTTTCCCCCGTACTTCTCCTTTAACCCCTTGCCACCCAGGCCAATTCTGACATTTCTCTCCTACATGGAAAAAAATCATAATTTTTTGCTTGAAAATTACACAGAACCACCAAACATTATATATGTCGTTGCAACTTTTTATCTTGCATGGTATTTGTGCAGCAATTTTTCGAACGCGTTTTTTTTGGGGAAAAAAAAAAACAGTAAAGTCAGCCCAATTTTTTTGCATAATGTGAAAGATGAAGTTATGCAGAGTAAATATAATTTTTTTCTTTACTGGTTACATGTTTAGAGTTACAGAGGTGGTCTAGAATTATTGCTCTCGCTCCAACGTTCATGGCGATACCTCACGTGTGGTCTGAACACCGTTTTGATATGTGGGTGGGACTTACGTAAGTTTACTTCATGCGAGCACACGGGGACAGGGGCACTTAAATTTTTATTGTTCCTTTTTTTTTTTTTTTTTTTTTTATAGTTGACACTTTTTAAAAAAAAATTAAATACAATACATTTTGATCACTTGTAAACATCCCTTGTAATAGGAATATGGCACGATCGGTCCTCATTACAGTGAAATATGAG